>JAMLFY010001348.1:0-14539 GCA_030441495.1 Dalbergia oliveri
CGAAATCATAGTCCTTTAGAAACTCCATCCACCTTATTTGCCTCATGTTTAACTCCTTTTGATCAAAGAGATGCTAAGACTATGATTAGAGAAAACTTCAAACCTTACTTGATACAAAGCCTTACTCCATACAAGTGATGTGTAACACCCTAATAATTAACCCAATACACCTAGGCGGTTCTGATTAATTACTAGACTTTACTCTTTGCTTCAGTTCCTTAATCATGCTTTGAAAATACTTAGTGAAATTACGAGCCATTTTTTTTTTAAACATAATTGAAAACGTGCAGGCGCTAACGTGAATGATTTAGCAAAATTTAAAAGACACATAGGAATTTACAAACATCACATCATAATATATTGGCTCCATCATACAGGCATCCATAATTACATATCATATAGATATTTTGCCTACCAACGAATAAGACTAAGTGTAGCAATCTAATAAAACATAAATAATATATGGATGGAAGGACATCCATTAATGGCACCTAGTAATAACACAGGGATAGGGATAAATGTACTGAAATATACGAGTGAAACTAGTAGGATTCAAGTTCACTTACCGGTGGAGCCCTCAATGTGATTCACGAACGCTTCCTTCTATTTCTAAAGACGAGATGGAAAGAAAAATAGAGGAGTGAGAAACTTATAAAAAGAATCTCAGGTACTCACCTCATGATGCATTGTGTCATCATCATCGTCCCCAGGAACCTCGGGTTATTATGAATAGTGAGCATGCTAAGATTGATTTATTAAGTTCGAAAATATACTTTACCGAGGTTCGTCGTTTAATCATGCGTCTTATAATGCATCATAAACTTAGCATGTCATGTTTATAATGAACTTTTCCTTTCATATATAATAACATAGTTATGCATAAAATCACATCATATTCCTCATCATCATTTCATAATACTATGCATAGCAGAATATCATATTTCTCATCATCATCTCATAAATACTATGCATAGCAGAACATCATATTCACATAATGCATTTACTTAGTTTCTTAGGTGACTTAAAGTTACTTTCATCATCATTTTCCTGGGCCACCCTATACTCCACCCTTTTGGGAGTAATCTAGGTTATGAGCTCATACCTTGCTAGTCGTCACCAGCACATACTTATCCCTTTTGATAAGTAAAAATTTCGTCTACCCTTTGAGAGAACAGACTAGGGGCAAGAATCACCTTTTCACCGCCTATAGTTTGACGGGTCCAAAGGATCATTTTCTCATATATTTTGAGTCACCTTTAAGTCTTTGCATGTTATATCATAATACAATTCTTCATTCATAATCATCATAACATTTTCTCATTTATAGTCTTATGCCGAAATAATATATACCAACTGTAATCATGCATCTAGAGATTCCCAGGAAAGAGAGGTGGGTCACAATGGACACGCTTAATACCAAATCTTTCCTTAGCCAGAATCTTTCCAAATTGCACTCTTCCAGTAATACACTTTCTTCCAGGTAATAGAATATGTCTTTATTTCATGCATAAGTTTTCATTGTTTGCAACAACAACTATAACATACAAACCAGGGAATTCAATGACACCAAATTCTTAATAAGCATCAAATCACATTTTAAGTACACATAAATTACTAGCTTCCCATAAAATTCTTACAAAGTTTTAAAACTCTTTTAGAACTAATTCCTTTTGTTAAACTTGAAAGAAGTCATAGGACTTTAGGCCTAACTTAACCATGGGACCGATTTATAACTTGAAAGAATGTTCATAATTAAATATTTCACTTAAGATAAAAGGAGCAAGTCTTGAGCTTTAGAGATTTAGGTGACATCTTTGAATTATTACCATGCTATGCAACCTTATTTTAATCTTATCTTTATAAGGTGATAGCTTGGAATTATAAACATGATATGCATTTCTATTTCTTTATCTTTAAGATTTAAGGTGATAACTTGAAAATTAAACATGATGCAAGAACTTGTAATATAAACATGATGCAAGAAACTGAGCGGCGGATAGTTCCAACAGGACCAGAGAGGATCTTAAGCAACCAAAGCGCGTAGTCCGCACAGGACCGGTGAGGGGATGAGAATTACATTTTTTTAAGCTCCAATTCTAAGACTTCTTAAAGAATAAATTCTTTAACTCCAATTATCTCATTTCTTTGCTTATGATTCATAAGCAAGTCTTTGAGCTCTAGGATTTTTAGGTGATGACATAAAATAAACATGCCATGCATTGACTCTTTTAGCCATTATAAAATAAAGTGAGAGCATAAAATAAACATGAGATGCAACTTCTTTATTATCTTTAGAGATTAAGTGACAACTTGAAATTTAAACATGAAATGCAAGCTTGGAAATTTAAACATGAATATGCAAGTTCATTTATTCATTCTTGAGAATTTAGTGATGACATAGAAAGTAAACATGGTTATGCAAGGCATAAACTTAAACATGGATGCAAGTTCATTTTATTTCTTTACTAGAGCTCCTCCAAGACTTTAGAGAAATATAAATTCAACCCAATATATCTTAGCAAGACAAAGTGAAAAATACATCTTTCAAGTTCTAAACTCAAGATCATAAAAACATCATAAAAATATTATTCTTTAAAGTTTTGCATCAAGTGGAACTTTCAAGCTTTAGAGGCCTAACTTGTGATGGATTCACAACCCACCCTCAAGGTCCTCATCATCAAGCCATCATCTTAGTCCCACCTAGGCCATATGGCTGAATTGTTAAAGAAAGGGAAGAAGAAAACCAAATGGAAAAACTAGAGAAAATCCATGAAATCATCATTTTGAACCAAGAACAACACTTAGCAAAGCATAGAAATAAACTTAAAAACAACTCCCTACCTAATCTGATTTGAAGGAAAGGAAGAGAACTTGGTTTCCTTGAGTGAAATGAAAGAAAATATTCTTGAAAACTTGAAGAAAGAATTCAGCCAAGAGGAGGAGGAAATGAGAGCTTTTGGTGCTCCTAAAACTAGAATTTGTGTAAGTTATGAACTAAGCATCTAAACTATCTTCAAGCATGCCTATTTATAGAGATTTTGCAGCTCATAAATGGACAAAGGAAGGAAAGAAATCTGACCAAAAATTAGAGAAAAAAAAAGGAAGAAAAATCATTTTGTTTGGTGGCTTAAAACATGGAATCATGTTTCCATGTTTTCATGATTCTTTGTTTTCATTCTTTGGATTTTTGTGTAATAATTTTCTGACTTATTACTCAATAATTTCGTGCATTACAGCCTTGTGGAAGAGGATTTTGTGTGTTCCATGTATTTTTTAGGTGTAGGCAAGGTATTCATGCAATTTAGAGAATTTACGGTTAAGGGTTTAAGTGAATTACTAAGCAATTTGGGTGTTTTAAGCAATTTTAGGTTCTAATCAATCTAAATAAATAATTTTGACTCTAGATTAGTAATTAGAATTTAATAAGCTTTAATTTGAGCCTAATATTGCTTAGGTTTCGTTGACGAATCAAAAATCTCAAAATTTGTAAACTGCACAAAGACGGGGCAAAACGGTCATTTTACTTAAAAATTGCCCGGACCACCGAGCTTAACCAATGGTTAATCATGGCTTAAAAACACCTTTTAACACATTTTAGTGAGGTTCGGCTCATGGGCACGCAATCGGAATTAAAACGGGTAAGGGCGTTTTGGTCATTTTGGCGTCGAGCTCAAAATTAGGATTTTTCTCCTCTATTAACACACATAACACAAACAATCCCTTATTAACATCAAAACATCCCCTTGAGGATGGGTGGGGCCCACGATCATTTTCAGTAAAATAACCTCAGGGGCATTTTGGTCATTTTACACGTACAGAAAATTGGGGTTTGCAATACTTGCACGAATTGCTCCTAACTTCTCTTCTAACGTTATATTCCTTTATTAAGGATTGTTTGGTCTCAAATTTTATATAATATTTACCTACGGTAATTCGGTAATTCCTAATGATAGTAAAATTACAGTAAAAATTGGGGCACATTCTCCCCTCCTTAAAAAGAATTTCGCCCTCGAAATTCGTTACTAGAATAGCTCTGGATCCTGTGCTTGCATATCTGATCCAGCTCCCATGTAACTTCTTCGGTTCATCTTGTCCCCATGCTACTTTGACTAGGGGTACAACCTTGTTCCTTAACTGCTTAACTCCTCGGTCAACGATCTCGTGGGTGGTAAGTTAAACGTTAGGTCATCTCTTAATTGTACATGTTGGCTCTACATACATGACTGGGGTAAGAATATATTTCCTTAACTGGGAGACATGGAAAACATCATGAAGGTTGGATGAGACTCGGTAGGCTAGTGGATAGGCTGTAGGTATCCTATTTTGCTAAGGATTTCAAATGGACCAAGAAATCTGGGGCTGAATTTCTTTACTTTCATTGCTCGGCCTATGCCTGTGGTGGGGGTGATTCTTAGGAACACATGGTCCCCTTCTTGAAAATCTAGCGGTTTCGCCGCTTGTCCGCATAGTTTTTCTCGACTTCGAGCGTGAGAATCTCTGCCTAATCTTCTTGATTTGTTCCGTCGTTTCCCTCACAATATCCCGGTCCAAGTAGACTTTGCTCTCGGGCTCATACCAACATAGAGGTGATTGACACTTTCGTCCATAGAGGGCCTCGTATGGTGCCATACCGATACTTGCATGATAAGTTGTTATATGCAAATTCAATAATGGAGGTACTTATCCCAACTCTCTCTTTGATCTAAAACACAAGCCCTCAACATGTCCTCCAAAGTTTGGATAGTTCTTTCAAATTGACCGTCCGTTTGGGGGTGATAAGTGCTCAAACCCAGCTTTGAACCAAACGCCTTCTGAAAGGCTCCCCAAAACCGTGGTGAATCAAGATCTTGATTTAGGAGATTATCGTCGACGGTACTCCGTGTAACCTTACTATCTCCTGAATATATAACTGTGCTAACCTATCCAAGGAATAAGTCACCTTAATAGGTAAAAAGTGGGCTGACTTAGTCAACCGATCCACTATTACCCAAATGGCGTCATGATTCGCTTGGGTCCTTGGTATCCAGTTACAAAATCCATGGAGATATCCCACTTCCACTCGGGGATTGATAGGGGTTGCAACATAAGAGGGCTTTGGTGCTCAATCTTCACCTTTTGACATACCAAGCATTTATTCACCCATGTGCACACATCCTTTTTCAATCCAGGCCACCAGAACATCTTCCTCAAATCTTGATACATCTTGGTGGCACCAGGATGAAGGTGAAATGACTCTTATGGGCTTCCTCCAAAATATCCTTTCGGAGGTCACCACTAGCAAGTACACATATACGACCTTCAAACCTCCATAAACTATCATTCCCTTGGGTAAAACCTTTCAACTTCTCAGCTCTTCCTCTCTAAGGTCTCTTGAAATTCTGTATCTTTCCTTTGGGCTTGAGCAATTCTTTCCTTGAATTCACTTGTCACACTAAGGTGACAAGCTCTTATGCCCTTAGTGGTCAAGGTCATTCCTAGGTTGAGGTCTCTAAATTGCTCAATTAACTCAATCTCTTTCACCATCAAACGGGACACTTGTAAGGATTTCCTACTTCAGGCATCAGCTACAACATTAGCTTTACCTGGATGATAGTTTAACCCGAAATCATAATCTTTTAAAAACTCCATCCACCTTCTTTGCCTCATGTTTAGCTCTTTTTGATCAAAGAGATATTTCAAACTCTTGTGATCAGAAACACCTCAAACCTCACTCCGTATAAATGGTGTCTCCAAATCTTTAGAGCAAACACGCGGCTAACTCAAGGTCATGGGTGGGGTAATTTGCCTCATGTGGCTTGAGTTGCCTCGATGCATAGGCCACCACTTGCCTATCCTGCATCAGTACACAACCCAAACCCTTCCTCGAAGCATCACAGTACACTTCGAAAGGCACATTGGGTTGGGTGACACTAAAGGAGGGGTTGAGGTTAGCTTGTGAGCTCTTGAAAGCTCTTTTCACACTTAGGGTCCATGAAAAAGAGGTGTTTTTCCTAGTTAGCTTAGTCAGAGGAAGGGAAATCTGGGAAAATCCCTTGATAAACCGACGGTAATAACCAGCTAAACCTAAGAAGCTCCTTACTTCATTACCGTGGTTGGTCTTTCCAGTTTACAACCGTTTCCACCTTACTAGGATCTACAGCAATTCCTTTCTTAGATACTACATGCCCTAAAAATTTCACCTCATCCAACCAGAATTCACACTTAGAAAGCTTGGCATATAGTTTCTTTTCCTTCAGGATTTCCGGTACTATAGTTAGGTGCGTTCATGCTCCTCGTGGGTCTTAGAGTAGATGAGAATGTCATCTATAAAGACAACCACAAACTTCTAAATAAGGTCTAAAGATCCTATTCATGTAATCCATAAAAATTGCCGGAGCATTGGTTAATCCAAAGGACATTCCTCCAAACTCAAATGGCCGTATCGGGATCGAAGGCCGTTTTTGGTATATCTTCATCTCTCACCCTAATCTGGTGGTAACCTGACCTCAAATCAATCTTAGAAAACACTATTGCCCCTTAACTCGTCTGGTCATCAAGTCATCTATCCTAGGCAAAGGGTATTTGTTCTTCATGTCACTTTATTCAATTGCCTATAGTCAACACACATCCTCATACTCCCATCCTTTTTCTTCACAAACAACACAGGGGCTCCCAAGGTGACGCACTAGGTTTGACAAACTTTTTCTCCAATAAATCCTCCAATTGAGCTTTACTCGGTCAACTCTAATGGGGACATCCTGTATGGGGCTATGGATATGGGACCTACACCGGAAGCAATTCTATGGAAAATTCTATCTCTCTCTTGGGGAAACTCATCATCTGGAAATACTTCGGGATAATTTCTTACTATCGGTATCTCATCGATACTTTGCTCAAAGTCTACATCACAAGCTAAGAAAATATAACCTTTACTCTCACCCTTACCAGTAATTTCTCCAGCGTTATGTAAAGACTTATGGGTTTCTTAGGTCTAATGGGAACAGAAGAAAAGTAATGGTTTTCTCATAAGGTTTAACATACACGGTGGCTTCAAGCCAATCCATGCCAAGAATCACATCTAAACCTTGCATGGGTAAGCAAATGAGATCTAAAACAAATGATCTATTCAATAACAAAATGGCAATCTAAACAACATTTACAAGTCCTAACAGGTTTCCAATTAGGGTAGAAACAATAAGGTCAAAAGGAAGCTCAGTTATATGCAAGTTAAGGGTTTTAACACACGAGTGGGAGATAAAGAATGGGAAGGCGCAGGAATCATAGTACAATTAAGTTTCTACCATACATATTACACTTACCTTCCACGAGATTTCGTGACTTTGTCGTTTCTAGCATTACGGTGAATACCCTTCCTTGGTATTCCTGGCTTGGGATTGGGGGTTGGCGGGTTCCTTCTGTGCATTCTCGGGAGTAATGACCTGGTTTTCCACACCAATAGCACACGTTTGTTAGGGCTCGACATGGCATGCTCCCATGATTCTTGCCGCACTTGGGACATTCCATGGATGGCACGGGTCGTGAGAGGTGTTGGACCTCTTTGTGGTGCTTTCCTTTATTGTTATTATTGTTGTTGTTGCGATTGTTGGGATTATTATAGCGTTGTTGTTGTTGTTCGGTCTTCCTTGATGAAAGTTCCTTTGTGGCACTTGTGATCTTGATTGATGTGGAAATGGAGGTCGATTTTGCCTCTTGCTGTTGACCTTGAGGTGTCAACTTTTTTATGATATTCTCAGACTTTGAAGTACCCAGCTTCTCTTACCTTCTTCAATGATGCGGCATTTGTTGACTAAGGTAGAGAAATCCCTGATTTCCAAGTGCGCAACTCCACATTAAGTTCTGCCTTTAACCCTGACTCGTATTTAATGCATTTCCAATACTCATCAGGGTTACCTTGGTACATCCTTGAGAACTTAATGAGTTCCTCAAATCTGGGGTATCCTGAGCCACATTCATATTCCCCTGGACAAGTTGCATGAATTCAATGTCCTTAGCATTTCTAACCGACTCCGGAAAGTTTCGTAAAAATGGACCTTGAATAATTCCCAATCAATGTCCACTTCGGTTGCCTCAGGAGTCTTCGAACACCAGTCCACCAAAGGGCATCACCCTCAAGCATGTGGGTGGCAAAAGTGACCTTCTACTCCTCGGAACATGGAACTACAGCAAAGACCTTCTCAATATTCCGAATCCATTCATCTGCTACATTAGGATTAGAGTCCCTTGAAGCAGGTGGATTCGCCTTACGAAATTCCCAGAAACGAGCATGTTGGGAATTTCATGTCCTTGATTTATATTAGCTTGACGTTCTTAATCCATCCGTTCCATCATCATTCTCATGGTCC
The DNA here is from genome assembly GCA_030441495.1 of Dalbergia oliveri. NCBI lineage: Eukaryota > Viridiplantae > Streptophyta > Magnoliopsida > Fabales > Fabaceae > Dalbergia > Dalbergia oliveri. The sequence goes on from JAMLFY010001348.1 coordinate 8,343, forward strand.
TTGCTACGTAGAAGTGCTTCAGCGGTCTCATTATCTTGGTTATTCTATTGCCGCGCTCCTACCTGTTGTCGTCGTGCCATTGGTCCCTATACACACAAAACGGCAACACTGAGGTGATCAAGCCCAATATTCCATGCAAAGTGAGCAAGTTACCATGGCACTTTCAACATACCAGTAGTCATGTATTTCTAATCCTCAAGCTCATCCTAATGATAAACATCTACACATGACATTACTAACGTATTATGCTTTAGAAGCATAGTCAGTCCAATCCTAGAGCTAGATAAAGCAAACCTCTTAAATACCAAAATGTAACACACCTAATAATTAACCCAATACACCTAAGTTACTGATTAATTACTAGACTTTACTCTTTGCTTCAGTTCCTTAATCATGCTTTGAAAATACTTAGTGAAATTACGAGCCATTTTTTTTTTAAACATAATTGAAAACGTAGACCGCGCTTAACGTGAATGATTTAGCAAAATTTAAAAGACACATAGGAATTTACAAACATCACATCATAATATATTGGCTCCATCATCCGCATCCATAATTACATATCATATAGATATTTTGCCTACCAACAGAATAAGACTAAGTGTAGGCAATCTAATAAAACATAAATAATATATGGATGGAAGGACATCCATTAATGGCACCTAGTAATAACACTCAGGGATAGGGATAGATATCTGAAATATACGAGTGAAACTAGCAGATTCAAGTTCAGCTACCTGGCAGCCTCAATGTGATTCACGAACGCTTCCTTCTCTTTTTGAAGACGAGATGGAAAGAAAAATAGAGGGAGTGAGAAACTTATAAAAAGAATCTCAGTAGGTACTCTCATGATGCATTGTGTCATCATCATCGTCCCCAGGAACCTCGGTTATTATGAAATAGTGAGCATGCTAAGATTGATTTATTAAGTTCGAAAATATACTTTACCGAGGTTCGTCCTTTTAATCATGCGTCTTATAATGCATCATAAACTTAGCATGTCATGTTTATAATGAACTTTTCCTTTCATATATAATAACATAGTTATGCATAAAATCACATCATATTCCTCATCATCATTTCATAATACTATGCATAGCAAATATATTTTCTCATCATCATCTCATAAATACTATGCATAGCAGAACATCATATTCACATAATGCATTTACTTAGTTTCTTAGGTGACTTAAAGTTACTTTCATCATCATTTTCCTGGGCCACCCTATACTCACCCTTTTGGGAGTAATCTAGGTTATGAGCTCATACCTTGCTAGTCGTCACCGGCATATTATTATCCTTTGATAAGTAAAAATTCCGTCTCTACCCTTTTGAAGACAAGACTGGGGGCAAGAATCACCTTTTCACCGCCTATATTTGAGATTCAAAAGGATCATTTCTCATATATTTTGAGTCACCTTTAAGTCTTTGCATGTTATATCATAATACAATTCTTCATTCATAATCATCATAACATTTTCTCATTTATAGTCTTATGCCGAAATAATATATACCAACTGTAATCATGCATCTGGGAGATTCCAGGAAAGAGAGGTGGGTCACAATGGACAACTTAAATACCAAATCTTTCCTTCAGCAGAATCTTTCAAATTGCACTCTTCCATAATACACTCTTAATCACAGAATATGTCTTTATTTCATGCATAAGTTTTCATTGTTTGCAACAACTATAACATACAAACCAGGGAATCAATCAATGACACCAAATTCTTAATAAGCATCAAATCATATTTTAAGTACACATAAATTACTAGCTTCCCATAAAATTCTTACAAAGTTTTAAAACTCTTTTAGAACTAATTCCTTTTGTTAAACTTGAAAGAAGTCATAGGACTTTAGGCCTAACTTAACCATGGGACCGATTTATAACTTGAAAGAATGTTCATAATTAAATATTTCACTTAAGATAAAAGGAGCAAGTCTTGACTTTAGAGATTTAGGTGACATCTTTGAATTATTACCATGCTATGCAACCTTATTTTAATCTTATCTTTATAAGGTGATAGCTTGGAATTATAAACATGATATGCAATTCTATTTCTTTATCTTTAAGATTTAAGGTGATAACTTAAAATTAAACATGATGCAAGAACTTGTAATATAAACATGATGCAAGAAACTGAGCGGCGTATCCGCATAGGACGAGGAAGGAAGAAATCTAAGCAAGCGGCGTAGTCCGCATACGAAGTGAGGGATGAGAATTACATTTTTTAAGCTCCAATTTCAAGACTTCTTAAAGAATAAATTCTTTAACTCCAATTATCTCATTTCTTTGCTTATGATTCATAAGCAAGTCTTTGAGCTCTAGGATTTTTAGGTGATGACATAAAATAAACATGCCATGCATTGATTCTTTTAGCCATTATAAAATAAAGTGAGAGCATAAAATAAACATGAGATGCAACTTCTTTATTATCTTTAGAGATTAAGTGACAACTTGAAATTTAAACATGAAATGCAAGCTTGGAAATTTAAACATGAATATGCAAGTTCATTTATTCATTCTTGAGAATTTAGTGATGACATAGAAAGTAAACATGGTTATGCAAGGCATAAACTTAAACATGGATGCAAGTTCATTTTATTTCTTTACTAGAGCTCCTCCAAGACTTTAGAGAAATATAAATTCAACCCAATATATCTTAGCAAGACAAAGTGAAAAATACATCTTTCAAGTTCTAAACTCAAGATCATAAAAACATCATAAAAATATTATTCTTTAAAGTTTTGCATCAAGTGGAACTTTCAAGCTTTAGAGGCCTAACTTGTGATGGATTCACAACCCACCCTCAAGGTCCTCATCATCAAGCCATCATCTTAGTCCCACCTAGGCCATATGGCTGAATTGTTCAAAGAAAAGGAAGAAGAAAACCAAATGGAAAAACTAGAGAAAATCCATGAAATCATCATTTTGAACCAAGAACAACACTTAGCAAAGCATAGAAATAAACTTAAAAACAACTCCCTACCTAATTGATTTGAAGGAAAGGAAGAGAACTTGGTTTCCTTGAGTGAAATGAAAGAAAATATTCTTGAAAACTTGAAGAAATTCAGCCAAGAGGAGGAGGAAATGAGAGCTTTTGGTGCTCCTAAAACTAGAATTTGTGTAAGTTATGAACTAAGCATCTAAACTATCTTCAAGCATGCCTATTTATAGAGATTTTGCAGCTCATAAATGGACAAAGGAAGGAAGAAATCTGACCAAAAATTAGAAAAAAAAATAAGGAAGAAAAATCATTTTGTTTGGTGGCTTAAAACATGGAATCATGTTTCCATGTTTTCATGATTCTTTGTTTTCATTCTTTGGATTTTTGTGTAATAATTTTCTGACTTATTACTCAATAATTTCGTGCATTACAGCCTTGTGGAAGAGGATTTTGTGTGTTCCATGTATTTTTTAGGTGTAGGCAAGGTATTCATGCAATTTAGAGAATTTACGGTTAAGGGTTTAAGTGAATTATAAGCAATTTGGGTGTTTTAAGCAATTTTAGGTTCTAATCAATCTAAATAAATAATTTTGACTCTAGATTAGTAATTAGAATTTAATAAGCTTTAATTTGAGCCTAATATTGCTTAGGTTTCGTTCAACGAATCAAAAATCTCAAAATTTGTAAACTTACAAGACGGGCAAAACGGTCATTTTACTTAAAAATTGCCCGACCACTCGAGCTTAACCAATGGTTAATCATGGCTTAAAAACACCTTTTAACACATTTTAGTGAGGTTCGGGTCAGTGGCACGCAATCGGAATTAAAACGCCGTAAGGGCGTTTTGGTCATTTCGCGTGGAGCTCAAAATTAGGATTCTTCTCCTCTATTAACACACATAACACAAACAATCCCTTATTAACATCAAAACATCCCCTTGAGGATGGGTGGGGCCCACGATCCTCATTTCTTCAGTAAAATAACCTCAGGGCATTTTGGTCATTTTACCAGAATTGGGGTTTGCAATACTTGCACGAATTGCTCCTAACTTCTCTTCTAACGTTATATTCCTTTATTAAGGATTGTTTGGTCTCAAATTTTATATAATATTTACCTACGAATTCGGTAATTCCTAATGATAGTAAAAATTAAGTAAAAATTGGGTGTTATATGATGCCTCCAAATCTTCAAGGAAAACACTATGGCGGCTAATTAGGTTATGGGTACGGTATTTCACCTCGTGTCTTTGGTTGCTAGATGCATAGGCTACCAGTTATTTTCATCAACGCACAGCCTAAACCCTTACGGAAGCATCACAATATACCTCAAAGGGTACATTTAGGGTAAAACCAAATTGAGGTAAAGGTTAACCTTTCCTTTAACTCTTGGAAGCTCTTTTCACAATCGGATTTCATGAAAACGGGTGTTCTTCCTAGTGAGCTTGGTTAAGGGAAAGGCAATCTGGAAAATCCTTTGATAAATCTACGTAATAGCCCGCTAAACCCAAAAAGCTCCAAGAATTTCCTGTCTTGGTAAGCCTCTATCATCAGCTTCTATCTTAGGTAACAGCTATACTTCATTTACACTACATGTCCTAAAAACTTCACTTCCTCCAACCAAAATTCACACATAGAAAGCTTAGCATACAATTTCTTCTCCTTTAACACCTCTAAAACCATCCTTAGATGACTTTCATGCTCCTCGGTTTCAAATGATGGTATATCATCTATGAAAACGGCCACGAACTTATCTAATAGGGTCTAAAGAATCTATTCATGTAGTTCATGAGCACGGTGAGTGCATTTGTCCAAAGGACATCACGGCGAACTGAAGGTGTTCGTATCGTGTTCTAAAGGCGATTTTAGGTATATCCTCATCTCTCACCCTAAATGTGAATCCCGACCTCAAATCAAGGAACCTTGTCTATGATTTAATTTGACTAGAAAATAGTTTTTAATTTGTTAATCTAACAAGACCACACCCTAAATCAAGTAGCATGACAACCTTAATTAACCATTACCTCACCTAAACACTTTCTTACAAACTCCTAATCAAAACCTTAATCAAATAAACACCCAAACACATCATTAAACCATAATTACATGAACAATTCTTCCTTCCCTTGGCAACATGTTGACCAAAATCATGCCTCCCATTTATGCACATGTTGATTTTGTTTCACTCAAAGACCATGCCTTAAGCCATGCCTTGCCCATACCTAGCCATACCTACAACCATGCCTTTTGTAACACCCAAATTTTCCTATTTGAGCACAAATGACCGAAATGCCCTCGAAGTCATTTTTACCCAAATTTTAGGGGTAGCCGACCTAAGTTTCAATAGGTCAACTCAATGTTTGAAGGGGATAATATCTTATGTTATATCCGAGGTGAAAATCTCATTTTCCGAACTTGGCTCAAAATGACCAAAATACCCTGCAGCATTTTATGAAGTTAAAGGTGCCATTTGTAAGCACCGGATTTCTGGTTCTTTTGAGTACAAATGACCAAAATGCCTCTAAGGTCATTTTTACCCAAATTCCAGGAAGGTCAACCTGATCTAATGGGTGAACTCAATATTTAAAGGGGATTATATTTGTTATGTTTGATATTCAGGTGAAAATCTCATTTTGAACTTTTAGCTCAAAATGACCAAAATACCCTGCTATGTTCTACACTAGTAAAAGGTGCCGTTTGACCCCGGAAACTTTTCAGGAAGTTTGGAATGATGTTTTTGAGTGGTATTTGATATTAGTTAGCCAAAGGTCCTGGGCAGTTTAGTGCAAAATTACCATTTTGCCCCTAGAATATTCAGTGAGCCTAATGACGTAATTAAGCAAACCTAAGCAATATTAGGCTCTAATCGAAGATTAATTTATTTCGATAATTAATCTAGAGTCAAAATAATTTATTAAGGTTAATTAGAACCTAAGATTGCTTAGTTAAACTTTAATTACATTCTTTAATTCAAGATTCCTAGTCATGGAATCTTGAATAGTATTTTCTCTCCAATTCCTTAAATTAAGGAATTGTGCCATACCTCATTTGACCAAAAAATGATTTTAAATTGTTAATCTAGCAAGATTACCCTCCTAATCAAGTCTTGACAACCTTAATTAGCCAATTACCTCACCTAAACACTTTCTTACAAACTCCTAACCAAAACCTTAATCAAAGAAACACCTAAACACATCACTAAACCACAATTACATGAACAATTCTCTTCCTCCCTTGGCTGCAAATCTGGCCG
>JAMLFY010001349.1:0-14524 GCA_030441495.1 Dalbergia oliveri
TTTTGTAAAAATGTGAGGATGATTTCAAGAAAATGTTAGAAAGATGTTTTAGGTGATCTAAAGGTGTTTAAGTAGCTTAGGATGTGTCAAAAATCATGTTTTCAAATTCCAATGTTCTAGTAATCGATTACCAGAATGGTTATCTTGAAGGATTTTAGGTTCCTATTATCGATTACCAGACAATGTAATTGATTACGAGGTTGTTCCTCATGCCCATCACCGGGTTTTGACTCCTGTAATTGATTCCCGTTTATGAATCGAATTACCATGATGTCATTTTAGGAAATAGTTTTTAGCCCTAAGTAATCGATACCCATACCATGTGAATCGATTCCTCAGATGTTGCCTCATACCAGAACAAAATTCTAGGTTCTTCAGTCTCTGGTTGATTACTGTTAGGCACATGCTAATCGATACAGCCAGCTGAGTTCCTAAAATTGTTCCAAGAGAAAACTAGCAACTTATATGCATTAAATCATGAAATTATGTGATTATGTGAGTTATGCTTTTGGTCCTATACTATGTAACAGGATTTTAGAATGCTCCAATAACCTGGAATTGCAGGCTCAGAGTATTTTACAGGAAAGATGATTGCGTGCAGAGCCGTCCTTAGAGGGATGTTTATGATGATAGGGGATTGTGTATGTTATGTGTGGTAATAGAGCACAAGAGAGAATCTCATTTCTACGAGTTTTGGTGCAAAATTACCAAAATGCCCTGTGGTGTTTAACCTTATTTCATCAGGTCGTACTAACTTCACCAAAGGTTTTAAATGATATTTTTAGTAATGTTTTATGTCAGGATGAGCCCGAGGGCTTTTAGTGAAAAATTACCGTTTTACCCCTAGCTAAGTGCATTTCCTGGCCAGAATAACACGACACGAAACCTAAGCAATATTAGGCTCTAATTAAAGATTAGTAAATTTTAATTACTAATCTAGAGTCAAATAATTAATCAAGGTTGATTAGAACCTAAGATTGCTTAGAGAAGCTCAAAATCCTATTCTTGAATTTAAGACATTATGTCACATTTTTACCATGAATAGTATTATAACAAATTCCTAAATCATGGAATTGTGTCTATGATTTGATTTGACTAAAGTATGGTTTTAATTCTCTAATTTAGTATGACCTCTCCTTAATCAAGTCTTGAACCACCTTAATTAGCCATTTTATCACCTAAACACTTGCTTACAGATTTGCCTAATCAAAAGCCTAATCAAAGATACACCTAAACCCGTAGTAAAACCACAATTAAATGAGAGATTTTCCCCTCCCCTTGGCTGCATAATCTGACCAAAATTCCCTCCCCATTCCTCACATGTTGATTTATTTTTACACACAAAAATGCCATGTATCCCCAGTGCTTACCCATGCCTTGCCCAGTACTTTTCACCATACCTCACCATGCCTCCATGAAGCAAATTCTCTCTCACCTCATGGAACATGAGGCCAAGCCTTCCTCCCTAAATCAGCCACAAGCTCTAGCTCCCTCTATAAATACCATGCTTGGATGAGCTTGGTTGCATTTTGTTCATTTGCCAAGATTCAGCTTAGAAAGTAGTTTTGAGTTCTTCTTTTTCTCTCGAGACTCAAGAGTTCCTTTCCTTTTCTTCACCTCTTCAAACTCACAAGGAAAACACCTCATCTTCTTTGCCTCCATGCCTTGGCTTAGAATTCAGTCAAGCATCAAGGAAGGAGTTGTTCTTCTCAACTTGCTTCAACCAAGCTTTACCTCTTTTTTACCACTAGGTAGGGAGTTTTCTTTCAAGTTCTTTCTTTTCCTTACATGTTACACCTTCAAGGCCATTGATGATGTTTCATGATAGCTTGATGATGAGAGTTCTAGATGTAAGACCCTAATAATTAACCGAATACACCTAGGTTGTATTGATTAATTACTAGACTTTACTCTTGCTTCAGTTCTTTCATCATGCTTTGAAAATAATTAGTGAAATTCCGAGCCATTTTTTTTAAACATAATTAAAAACGTGAGCCGCACATAATGTGAACAATAATCAAATAAAAGCGAATAATGTAGATATAGCATGAAAAACACATCATATTGGCTCCATCATATAACATCCATAATTACATAACACATAGATAGTTTGCTTACCAAGATAAGACTAGTTGTAGGCAATCTAACAAAATATAAATAATATATGGATGGAAGGACATCCATTAATGGCACCTAGTAATAACACTCCAAGATAGGGATAGATATCCAAGCTCACGCGCAAAGTTTAGAATGTTCCTCAAGGATAATAAGCTTTCACCAGATCAAGTACATCTACCAGGTGAGAGCATCAATAGGAATCACGAACATCACTATCACTTTCTAAAGACGAGATGGAAAGAAAGAGAGAGGGAGTGAGAAACTTTATAAGAATCTCGAGGAGTACCCACCTCATATGCATCGTGTCATCATCATCGTCCAGGAACCTCGGGATTATTATGAAATAGTGAGCATGCTAAGATTGATTTATTAAGTTTGAAAATATACTTCCGAGGTTCATCGTTTTAATCATGCGTCTTATAATGCATCATAAACTTAACATGTCATGTTTATAATGAACTTTTCCTTTCATATATAATAACATAGTTATGCATAAAATCACATCATATTCCTCATCATCATTTCATAATACTATGCATAGTAGAACATCATATTCACATAATGCATTTACTTAGTTTCTTAGGTGACTTAAAGTTACTTTCATCATCATTTTCCTTGGCCACCCTATACTCCACCTTTTGGGAGTAATCTAGGTTATGAGCTCATACCTTACTAGTCGTCACTAGCATATACTTATCCCCTTTGATAAGTTAAAGTCCGGAACTCTACCCTTTTGAGAGAACGGGCTAGGGGCAAAAATTCACCTTTTCACCACCTATAGTCTGATGGGTCCAAAGGATCATTTCCTCATAATTTTAAGTCACCATTAAGTCTTTGCATGTTATATCATAATACAACTCTGAATTCATAATCATCATATGCATAAACATTCTCATTGTTTGCAGCAACTATATCATGCAAACTATGAAGTCATTCTTTTTGTTATTCTTGAAAGAAATTTTAGAACTAAACCAGTAGCTTATTTAAAATCACTTTAGGCCCACCTTAATCATGAGGCCGATTTATTCATTGAAAGATATTTTACGTTACAATTTTTCACTTAAGATAAAAGGAGCAAGTTTTGAGCTTTAGAGATTTAGGTGATAACTAGAATCATAAACATGCTATGCAACCTCATTTTAATCTTGTCTTTATAAGGTGATAACTTGGAATTATAAATATGATATGCAAGAAATTAAGCGGTAGTCCGCACTGGACCCGTGGAGGAGAAGAGAATCTTAAGAAGGAAACGGCGTAAGTTAAAAAAGGACCTTAAAGGGAGAAGAGAATTCTTATTACATCTTATTAAGCTCCAAACTCAAGACTTCTTAAAGAATGAATTCTTTAACTCCAATAATCTTAAGGAAATTGAAAGTGATACTACCATTTTCCAACTTTGCTTGTGATACTTGGGCAAGTCTTTGAGCTCTAGGATCTTTAGGTGATGACATAAAATAAACATGCCATGCGTTGATTCTTTTAGCCATTATAAAATAAAGTGAGAGCATAAAATAAATATGAGATGCAACCTCTTTATTATCTTTATAGATTAAGTGACAACTTGAAATATAAATATGAAATGCAAGCTTGGAAATTTAAACATGAGATATGCAAGTTCATTTATTTATTCTTGAGAATTTAGTGATGAAATTAAAAGTAAACATGGTTATGCAAGGCATAAACTTAAACATGGATGCAAGTTCCTTTTATTTCTTTACTAGAGCTCTTCAAGACTTTAGAAAATATAATTCAACCCAATATATCTTAGCAAGACAAAGTGAAAAATACATCTTTCAAGTTCTAAACTCAAGATCTTTATTTTTACATCATAAAAACATCATTCTTCAAAGTTTTGCATCAAGTGGAATTTTCAAGCTTTAAAGGCCTAACTTGTGATGGATTTACAACCAACACTCAAGGTCCTCATCATCAAGCTATCATCATATTCCTTCTTAGGCCATTTGGCCAAAATCATTAAAGAAAAATAAGGAAAGAAAAACAGAAATTGTAAAGCTTTAAAAACTAGTGAAACCTTCAAGTTTTAGAGGCCTAACTTGTGAAGGATTTGCAACCAACACTCAAGAACCTCATCATCAAACCATGGTCTCATCATACCTAGGCCATAAGGCTGAAATGTTTTTAAAAGAAAAGGGGAAAACAAAATCGAAATTGAGAGCTAGAAGAAAGTCCATGAAATCATCATTTTTGAGCTAGAACATAACTTGCATAGCATAAAATAAACTTAAAAACAACTCCCTACCTAATCTGATTTGAAGGAAAGGAAGAGAACTTGGTTTCTTTGAGTGAAATGAAAGAAAATCTTTGAAAATGAAGAGAATTCAGCCAAGGAGGAGGAAGAAAGAAAGCTTTTGGTGCTTCTAAGAACTAGAATTGTGTAAGTTATGAGCAAAGCTTCTAACACTCTTCAAGCATGCCTATTTATAGAGATTTTGAAGCTCATAAATGGACAAATGAAGGAGGAAGGCTGATGGATTTTCAGGGGAACAAAGGGAGGAAAATCATTCCTTGTTTAAGGCATGTTTTATGCCATGTTTTAGGGAATCTTTGGCATTTTGTTTTTGTGTATCTTTGGGCAATTATTCTGATGCATAATGGCATCAATAATTTCGTCCATTACAGCCCAAGGAGGAGAAATTTGTGTGTTCCATGTATTATTTAGGTGTAGGTAAGGTATCTTTGCAAATTAGAGAATTTGCAATTAAGGGCTTAGGTGAATTAGTAAGCAATTTGAGTGTTTTAAAGCAATTTTAGGTTCTAATCAATCTAAATAAATAATTTTGACTCTAGATTAATAATTAGAATTTAATAAGCTTTAATTTGAGCCTAATATTGCTTAGGTTTCGTTAACGAATCAAAAATCTCAAAATTTGTAAAACTACAAAGACCGGGCAAAACGTCATTTTACTTAAAAATTGCCACAGAGCCCAGAGCTTAACCAATGGTTAATCATAGCTTAAAAACACCTTTTAAAACATTTTAGTGAGGTTCGGCTAAGTGACACAAACAATCGCGGGGCGTTTTGGTCATTTCGCGCGAAACTCAAAATTGAGATTCTTCTCCTCTATTAACACACATAACACAAACAATCCTTAAACATCCCCTTGAGGATGGGTGGGGCCCACGATCCTCATTCTAGTAAATAACCTCAGGGCATTTTGGTCATTTTACACGTCCAGAAATTCGGGTTGCAACTCTTCAGGAATTGCTCATAACTTCTTTTCTAATGTTATATTCCTTTATTAAGGATTGTTTGGTCTCAAATTTATATAAGATTTACCTAGGTAATTCAATAATTCTAAATGACAGTAAAAATTGAGGCGTACAATACTCCATTCCTTAAAGAATTTCGCCCTCGAAATTCGTTCCTGGGGAGCGAGTTCAGGGTATTGTGCTTGCATGTCTGATTCCAAGCTCCCATGTGGTCTTCATTGCCACCCTCGCCATGCTACTTTGACTAGAGGTACAACCTTGTTTCTTAATTGCTTAACTCTCGATCAACGTTCTAAATGGCGGGTAGTGGTTAGGTCATCTCTTAATTGTACATGTTCTGGCTCTAGTACATGACTTAGGGTCAGAATGATATTTCTCGCTGGGATACATGAAAACATCATGAAGGTTGGAGAGATGGGGGTAGGGCTATCGTAAGCTCCAGATCCTCTTTGCTAAGGATTTCAAATGAGCCAAGAAATTCTGGGGCTTAATTTCTTTACTTTCATTGCTCGGCCTATGCATGCTATGGTGGGGGTGATCCTAGGAACACATGGTCCCTCTCTGAAAATCTACGGTTATTTTGCGCAGTGTATTTTTACTGTCAACTTCAGCGGAAGAATTTTATCCCTAATCTTCTTCTGATTTGTTCCGTTGTTTCCCTCACAATATTAGGTTAAAACAACTCTGCTCTTCAGGGTTCATACCAACATAAGGGAGATTGACATTTCTACAGATGTAACAGAGGCCTGATTACTGGTGCCATACCAATGCTTGCATGATGACTGTTGTTATATGCAAATTTGATTAGCGGTACTTATCCCAACTTCTCCTTTGATCCAAAACACATGCCCTTAACATATCCTCTAAAGTTTGGATAGTTCTTTCAGATTGCAGATCCGTTTTGGGGTGATCCAGATCCTCAAACACAGCTTTGAACCAAACGCCTTCTGAAAGGCTCCCCAAAACCGTGACGTGAATCGCGGATCTCGATCTGAGATTATTATCGAGATGGTACTCCATGTAATCTTTACTATCTCCTGAATATATAGTTGCTAACCTATCCAAGGAATAAGTCACCTTAATAGGTAAAAAGTGGCTGATTTAGTCAACGATCCACTATTACCCAAATGGCGTCATGATTCGCTTGGGTCCTGGTAGTCCGTTACAAAATGTCCATGGAGATCTATCCACTTCCACTCGGGGATTGGAGGGTTGCAACATTCCAAGGAAGGTCTTTGGTGTTCGATCTTCACCTTTTGACACACCAAGCACTTATTCACCCATGTGCACACATCCTTCTTCAATCCTAGCCACCAGGACATCTTCTTCAAATCTTGATACATCTTGGTGGCACCAAGATGAAGGGTGAAATGGACTCTTATGGGCTTCCTCCAAAATGTCCTTCGGAGGTCACCACTAGTAGGTACACATATACGACCTTCAAATCTCCACAAACTATCATTCCCTTGGGTAAAACCTTTCAACTTATCAACTCTTCCTGCCTCTAAGGTTTCTTGAAATTCTAATATCTTCCCTTGGGCTTGAGCAATTCTTTCCTTAAATTCACTCGTCACACTAAGATGGCAAGCTCTTATGCCCTTAGTGGTCAAGGTCATTCCTAGGTTTAGGTCTCTAACACCTCAATTAACTCAACCTCCTTCACCATCAAATGGGATACTTGTAAAGATTTCCTACTTAGGCATTGGCTACAACATTAGCTTTGCCTGGATGGTAGTTCAACCCAAAATCATAATCTTTTAAGAACTCCATCCACCTTCTTTGCCTCATGTTTAGCTCTTTCTGATCAAAGAGATATTTCAAACTCTTGTGATCGGAGAACACCTCAAACTTCACTCCGTATAAATGGTGTCTCCAAATCTTTAGAAGCAAACACGAGGGCTAATTCAAGGTCATGGGTAGGGTAATTTCCCTCATGTGGCTTGAGTTGCCTGACGCATAGGCCACCACTTGCCTATCTTGCATCAGTACACAACCCAACTTCCCTGGAAGCATCACGTATACTTCGAAAGGCACATGGGGTCAGGTGACACTAAAAAGGGGTTGAGGTTAGCTTGTGTTTCAGCTCTTGAAAGCTCTTTTCACACTCAGGGGTCCATGAAAAAGGGGTGTTTCCTAGTTAGCTTGGTTAGAAGGTAGGGAAATCTGGGAAAATCCCTTGATAAACCGACGGTAATAACCAGCTAAACCTAAGAAGCTCCTTACTTCATTACCGTGGTTGGTCTTTCCAAGTTTACAACGTTTCCACCTTCTAGGATCTCCAGCAATTCCTTTCTTAATACTACATGCCCTAAAAATTTCACCTCATCCAACCAGAATTCACACTTAGAAAGCTTGGCATATAGTTTCTTTTCCTTCAAGATTTCTAGTACTATGGTTAGGTGGCATTCATGCTCCTCGTGGGTCTTAGAGTAGATGAGAATGTCATCTATAAAGACAACCACAAACTGATTCTAATAGGGTCTAAAGATCCTATTCATGTAATCCATAAAAATTGAGCATTGGTTAATCCAAAGGACATTACTCCAAACTCAAAATGGCCGTATAGAGATACGAAAGGCCGTTTTCGGTATGTCTTCATCTCAACCTAATCTGGTGGTAACCTCACCTAAATCAATCTTAGAAAACACTGTTGCACCTTCAAGCTGGTCCATCAAGTCATCTATCCTAGGCAAAGGGTATTTGTTCTTTCACGTCACTTTATTCAATTGCCTATAGTCAACACACATCCTCATACTTCCATCCTTTTTCTTTACAGACAATACAGGGCTCCCCAAGGTGATGCACTAGGCCTAACAAACTTTTTCTCCAATAAATCTTCCAATTGAGCTTTTTACTCGGTCAACTCTAATGGGGACATCCTCTATGGGGCTATGGATATGGGACCTACACAGGAAGCAATTCTATGGAAAACTCTATCTCTCTTTGGGAAATTCTAGTATCTCATTCTGGAAATACTTCGGGATAATTCCTTACTATTGGTATCTCATCGATACTTTGCTCAAAGTCTACATCACTAGCGGCTAGGAAAATATAACCTTTATTCTCACCCTTACCACAGTCCATTTTTACCAGAGTTATGTACAGACTTATGGGTTTCTTAGGTTCAATGGGAAACGGAAGAAAGTGATGGTTTCTCATCAGCAGTTTAACGCGTACACGGTTGGCCTCAAGCCAATCCATGCCAACACATCTAAACCTCGCATGGGTAAGCAAATAAGATCTAAAACAAAGGATCTATTTTCAATAACAAAATTGCAATCTAAACAACATTTACAAGTCCTAACGGGTTTTAGATCAGGGTGGAAACAACAAGGTCAAAAGGAAGCTCGTCACATGCAAGTTAAGGCTTTTAACACATGAGTGGGAGATAAAAGAATGGGAAGCGCAGAATCATATAGTACAATTAAGTTTTTACCATGCATGTTACACTTACCTTCCACGAGATTCCAGTGACTTCGTCGTTCTTCTACATTAACGGTAAAGACCTTCCTTGGTCCTGCGCTTCTTGGGATTGGTTGCGGGTTCCTCTCTGTGCATTCTCGAGAGTAGTGGCCTGGCTTTCACACCAATACAAACATTTGTTCCGGCTCGACATGGCATGCTTCCATGATTCTTGCCGCACTTGGGACATTCCATGGATGGTGGGGGTCGTGGAGGTGCTCCTGGACCTCTTTGTGGTGCTTTCCCTTTGTTGTTGTTATTGTTGTTGCGATTGTTGTTGGGGTTATTATGCGGTTGTTGTTGTTCGGCCTTCCTTGTTGAAAGTTCCTTTGTGGCCCTTGTGGTCTTGATTGAGGTGGGAATGGGGGTCGGTTACCTTCTTGACTAAGACCTTGAGTGTCAGCTTCTTGGTGATATTATCAACTTTGAATGCTGAGCTTTCTCTACCCCTTCTTCAATGATGCGGCATTTGTTAACTAAGTAGAGAAATCCCTAATCTCCAAATGCGCAACTGCCACATTAGCTCCGCCTTTAACCCTGACTCGTATTTAATGCATTTCCAATACTCGTCAGGGTTCCCTGATACATCCTTGAGAACTTAATAAGTTCTTCAAATCTGGCAGTGTCCTGGGCCACATTCATATTTCCTTGGACAAGTTGCATAAACTCAATGTCCTTGGCATTTTTACCGACTTGGGAAATACTTCTCATAAAAATGGACCTTAAATAGCTCCCAATCAATGTCCATGAGTCGCCTCCAAAGCCTTGGGCACCTGTCCACCAAAAGGGCATCACCTTCAAGCATATGGGTAGCGAAGGTGACCTTCTACTCCTCTGAGCATGGGACTACAGCAAAGACCTTCTCAATATTCAAAATCCATTCATCTGCAACATTTGGATTGAGGTCCCCTTGAAACTGGTGGGTCGCCTTCCGAACTCCCAAAGGAGCATGTTCGGGAATCTCATGGCCTTGATTCGCATTAGCTTGGCAATCTTGATCCATTCGATCCATCATCATTCTCATTGTCCTCCACATCGCGAGTGCTTAAACGGTTTATTTGTTCCTGGTTATTTGTGCCGCGTTCCTAGTTCTGTTTGTCGACGTGCCATTGGTCCCTATACACAAAAAACGACATGAGGTGATCAGGCTCAACATTCCATGCAAAGTGAGCAAGTTACATGGCACGTGCAACATACGGCAGTCATGCATCTCTAATCCTCAAGCTCATCCTAATGATAAACATTTACACATGACATTTCTAACGTATTATGCTTTAGAAGCATAGCCGGTCCAATCCTAAGAGCTAGGAGAAGGAAACCTACTAAATCAAAATGTAACACCCTAATAATTAACCAAATACACCTAGGTGTCTGATTAATTACTAGACTTACTCTTTGCTTCAGTTCTTTCATCATACTTTGAAAATACTTAGTGAAATTACGAGCCATTTTTTTAAACACATAATTGAAAGTGAGCCAGCATTAACGTGAACAATAATCAAAATAAAGCGAATAACGTGCAGATATAGCATGAAAAACACATCATATTGGCTCCATCATATAACATCCATAATTACATAACACATAGATAGTTTGCCTACCAACAGAATAGACTAGTTGTAGGCAATCTAACAAAACATAAATAATATATGGATGGAAGGACATCCATTAATGGCACCTAGTAATAACACTCCAAGGATAGGGATAGATACTTCAAGCTCAGCGCAGAAGTTAAATAGTCCTCAAGGATAATCACTGGTTAGCCAATCAAGTACATCTACCAGGTGAGAGCATGTGCAGGGAATCACGAACATCACTATCACTTTACTTGAAGACGAGATGGAAAGAAAAAAGAGGGAGTGAGAAACTTATATAAGAATCTCGTAGGGTACTCACCTCATATGCATTGTGTCATCATTCATCGTCCCAAGGAACCTAGGGGTTATTATGAAATAGTGAGCATGCTAAGATTGATTTAAGTTTGAAAATATACTTTACCGAGGTTCGTCGGTTTTAATCATGCGTCTTATAATGCATCATAAACTTAGCATGTCATGTTTATAATGAACTTTTCCTTTCATATATACAATAACATAGTTATGCATAAAATCACATCCATATTCCTCATCATCATTTCATAAATACTATGCATAGCAGAACATCATATTCAGCATAATGCATTTACTTAGTTTCTTAGGTGACTTAAAGTTACTTTCATCATCATTTTCCTTGGCCACCCTATCTCACCCTTTTGGGAGTAATAGGTTATGAGCTCATCCTTGTTAGCATCGTTACACTCGCATATACTTATCCCACTTTGATAAGTTAAAGTCCAGAAACTATTACCTTTGAGAGACAAAGCGGGCAAAAATCGCTTTTCACCACCTATAGTCTTGAATGTGGTTCAAAGGATCAATTTTCTTAGGATCACCTTTTCACCACCACTATAGTCTGATGGGTCCAAAGGATCAATTCCTCATAATTTTAAGTCACCATTAAGTCTTTGCATGTTATATCATAATATAACTTAAATTCATAATCATACAGGATGCATAAACATTCTTCATTGTTTGCAGACGGCAACTATATCATGCAAACTATGAAGTCATTCAAAATGATATCAAATACTTAATAAGCATCAAATCACCATAGACTTATCATTTCAAACTTCAAAGAACCATCATCATAAATTCTTACCGGAAAAATTGTCTTAAACAGAAACTTAGATTAGGTAATCTCAATTATCAAACTAATTAATCATGCATCTAAAGGATTCATTATCATCATTTACCATTAAATTATAAGCCTTAAGAATATTATTAAACTATATGGGACAGCATCCGCAGCAAGTTATATTTTAAGGCTCAGCGGTGTGCTAGAAATTGCATTTTTAACATTTTCTGGTTACAAGCTCTTTTTCCTTATGGTGCTAAAATTAATTATAAACCAATTATGAATCATTCTATTCTTGTAAACATGATAGAACCTGGTTCTTAGGACTGCTAAAGGTTACTCAAACTATCAATATTATTTTACTAGAGTTCTTGAAGTATTTGTTGCCAAGATTTTTATTTGGGAAGTTAGTTTTATTTCTAACATGCATAGAATCGTACCTAAGCAATAAACCATGATTATCACAACTTCAAACATATTTAAACCATCATCATATAGTAGGACTTTAATAGATCAAGCTGAATCATGAACCTCATATAATTGCATTGTATCAATCATTTTCAAGTACAAGTAAGATACTAGTATCCCGATAAATCTTTACAAGACCTTAAAAAAATTCTTTTAAAAACTAATTCTTTTTGTTATTATTGAAAAGAAATTTTAGAACTAAACCAGTAGCTTATTTAAAATCACTTTAGGCCCACCTTAATCATGAGGCCAATTTATAATTGAAAGAATCTGATTACAATTTTACTTAAGATAAAAGGAGCAAGTTTTGAGCTTTAGAGATTAGGTGATAACTAGAGATCATAAAACATGCTATGCAACCTCATTTAATCTTGTCTTTATAAGGTGATAACTTGGAATTATAAACATGATATGCAAAGGTCTGAATCAGTCATTACAGAATACTAGGAAGTGACAGGAGAAGAGAATTCTTATTACATCTTTGGTTTTTCTTCCAAACTAAGACTTCTTAAAGAATGAATTCTTTAACTCCAATAATCTTAAGGAAATTGAAAGTGATACCATTTTCAGGGACTTTGCTTGTGATTTGGGCAAGTCTTTGAGCTCTAGGATCTTTCGGTGATGAGCATGAAATAAACATGTCATGCGTTGATTCTTTCAGGATTATAAAATATGAAGTAAAGAAATAAAATAAATATGAGATGCAACCTCTTTATTATCTTTATAGATTAAGTGACGCTGAAAGGTGTGCAAACATGAAATGCAAGCTTGGAAGTTTAACATGAGATATGCAAGTTCATTTATTTATTCTTGAGAATTTAGTGATGAATTAAAGATAAACATGGTTTGTGCTCAAGGCATAAACTTAAACATGGATGCAAGTTCCTTTTTATTTCTTTACTAGAGCTCTTCCAAGACTTTAGAATATAGAATTCAAGACCCCAATATATCTTAGCAAGACAAAGTAAAAGAAATTCAGTCTTACAATTAGAACTTAAAATCTTGTTTTTACAATCATTAGAAACATTCATTCTTTAAAGTTTTGCATCAAGTGGAATTTTCAAGCTTTTAAAGGCCTAACTTGTGATGGATTTACAACCAAAACTCAAGGTCCTCATCATCAAGCTATCATCATATTCCTTCTTAGGCCATTTGGCCGAAATCATTAAAGAAAAATAAGGAGAGGAAATGAAAAACCAAAATTGTAAGACTTAAAAACTAGTGAAGTCTTCAAGTTTTAAGAAAGGTCTCTCTTCATTCTTTTTATGAAGAGCTTTTACCAACCAACACTCAAAGAAACCTCATTCGTGGGACCATTGGTCTCATCATAATCTAGGCCATAAGGCTGAAATATTTTAAAAGAAAGGGGAAAACAAAACGAAATTAAAGCTAGAAGAAAGTCCATGAAATCATCATTTTTGAGCTGAGAAACATAACTTGTCATAGCATAGAAATGAAGAAGTTTAAAACAACTCTCTACCTAATCTTGATTTGAAGGAAAGGAAGAGAACTTGGTTTCTTTGAGTGAAATGGGAAGAAATCTCTTTGAAAAGTTGAAGAGAATTCAGCCAAGGAAGGAAGAAAGAAAGCTTTTGGTGCTTCTAAGAACTAGAATTGTGTAAGTTATGATCAAAGGCTTCTAACACCTCTTCAAGCATGCCTATTTATAGAGATTTTGAAGCTCATAAATGGACAAATGAAGGAGGAAGGCTGATGGATTTTCAGGGGAACAAAGGGAGGAAAATCATTCCTTGTTTAAGGCATGTTTTATGCCATGTTTTAGGGAATTTTTGGCATTTTGTTTTAGTGTATCTTTGCAATTATTTTGATGCATAATGGCATCATAATTTTGTCCATTACAGCCCAAGGAGGAGAAATTTGTGTTACATGCATTATTTAGGTGTAGGTAGTATCTTTGCAAATTAGAGAATTTGCAATTAAGGGCTTAGGTGAATTAGTAAGCAATTTGAGTGTTTTAAAGCAATTTTAGGTTCTAATCAATTTAAATAAATAATTTTGACTCTAGATTAATAATTAGAATTTAATAAGCTTTAATTTGAGCCTAATATTGCTTAGGTTTCGTTTAGACGAATCAAAATCTCAAAATTTGTAAAACTTGCAAAGAACTGGGCAAATCCTTCATTCACTTAAAAATTGCCCGAGACCACTCAGTTAACCAATGGTCAATCATAGCTTAAAAACACCTTTTAAAACATTTTAGTGAGGTTCGGGCTCAATCGCACGCAAATTCGAAGTTAAACAGTTGGAATGGGCGTTTTGGTCATTTCGCGCGTCGAAACTCAAAATTGAGATTCTTCTCCTCTATTAACACACATAACACAAACAATCATCCAATATTATCTCAGAACATCCCCTTAAGGATGCCTGACCACAATCTCATTTTGAAGAAAATAACCTCAGGGCATTTTGGTCATTTTACACGTAGTAGGAATTCTTGGCTTGCGAGCTTTATGAATCGCTCATAACTTCTTTTCTAATGTTATATTCCTCTATTGAGGATTGCCCTCAAATTTATATAAGAATTACCTAGGGAATTCGATAATTTCTAATG
>JAMLFY010001350.1:0-14524 GCA_030441495.1 Dalbergia oliveri
TGTATCTTAACAACATAAAGTGAGCTTTAGAGTTCTTAGCACCAAGTCTTCAAAGAAGCCTTTGGTTTTGAACTTCATCATTAAGCTCAAAAAATGGACACAAAGCTCACACTTTGTCTAAACAAACATACAAAGAACTAAGTCATATTCTATATTTTATTGATCATGGGCTTCAATCTAGAGTAAAACTCTTAGACGACCGACCAACTTTAAGGTTGGCAAGGGTAAGCTTAGAGCTCTTTGAAAACATAGGATTAATTTTCTTAACAAAACCTTTGTGATCTACTTAACATTTTTAACAAACTTTGTTCAAACCAAGGAAGAAGAAACCAAAATCTTTAAAGGAAAAGAAAAGAAAAAATCGAAAACTATGTATGGTCCAAGACTAAGATTTCAAGCTTTAAAGGTTTCTCACATGACAACAACAAGCAATTATCTTAAACTTCATCATCAAGCCAAATTTTTTCTCATGAAAGGCCTCATGGCCGATGTAACACCCTAACTTTCACCTAATACGCTTGAGTCGCATTGGCTAGTTATTAGCGATTACGTCTTCGTTTTTAACTTGACTTGGCTTTCTTTAAAATACGAGTAATAAAAATATGACTAATTTTTTTTCTTTTTGAACTTAGGACTTAAAATGTGAGCCGCGCATGCATAGGGACCGACTTCTAAACAAGAAACATAACAACCAGGTATATCACCATAACCATCATAAATAAACCACAGAATAAACATAACATAACTTGTAGTATTATATTATAATCATAACAAAACAACGATGCCCTTATGAATATAAGGACACCTCAATATACTAAATACATAGAGGGTTAACTAACGCTAAACATAATTATAAACATGCTAGACTAGTCTTCAAGCTTCCATTGCGTCTTTACCAATGTGCGTAACTCCTACACTTGTGCTTCAAAGGTAAATCACAAACATCCACATCAATCCGCTTGGAGACGACATTAGGAAATACAAGTGGGTGAGAATACTTATACATATTTAGTAGGGCTCCTTGACTTTAACACAAGTGTCATCGTCGTCCCCAGCCACTTTGGGTTTCATTATGAAAGAGGTATACATGCATAGGTTCAATTTTAATTTCACAAATCCTATTATCCGAAGTGGGTTCCTTTTAGCATGAGTCTTCATGGTATGAATGCAGGAGATATTTTATGTATGCATGGCAATACTTGAGCATGACAATATCAAGAGAACACTTATCACTTAATCAAAGCATCAATGAAATATATGCATGTGTGTCTTTTACTTTTTCATATTTGAACTCCGTGAGTTCCTTTCATAACTTTTTCCACCCTCATCATGGTCACCAAAATCCACCCAACATGCCGCCCGATTTTAACATGGTCACCAAAACTCCTAATCACCCATCGCCTAGGAATGAGCTCATCCTAACTAGCCGTCGCTAGATTCATACGGGGTAAAAGAAGGGGAAACATATCTCTTACTCTGGAATCACCTCTTACAACCCTTAACTCGGAAGTCATAATGGCATCATTTCCTCTTTATCATATCTTGTATGAATGGACATGAGCATGCAATCATAGAACCTCATATGACATATCATATATTCTATGCATTGTAAACATACATACCACATCATCATAGCAACATGCCACAAATACACATATAGCCTCAAGTTCATGATATTAACATATTCACATCATTATGAGTATACCCACTCTGCATGCTCACATCACACCTCCTATCTCATGGTGTCTTATGCTTTGTCCCTTAATTCTTAAACTTGTGTACCAACTATCCTATCCTTCATTATGGATTTTATACACCTAAGGGATCATTACCTATAATTTTCCCTAATGTTTATGATTTATAACATAACCAAACAGCCTCAGTTATTTTGGGCAGAATTTATCATTCGAATTACCCCTAGAATCTTCGTTTTTGACCCTTTCTAGTTCCGTCTTCGCCTAAGGCTCTATAATTAACTCCTAAACCAATTATGAGGGATTCCTATATATCCACTAATTATAAACCACTTTCCTAAGTCCAATTATGCTGAATAGAATTACAAGTTTGTGCATTCTAAGTGTTCTAGAATTCACATTTAAGTCCTTTTTAGTTACTTGTTCTTTCTAAACTTCCCTAAAATGTTCCTTGCTTCACTCAAATATAATGTTACACATTTTCACACCTTAAGAATTTTATCCATGGCCAAATGTAACGCCCAATTTTTACTGTAATTTTTACTATCATTAGGAATTACCGAATTACCGTAGGTAAATATTATATAAAATTTGAGACCAAACAATCCTTAATAAAGGAATATAACGTTAGAAGAGAAGTTAGGAGCAATTCGTGCAAGTATTGCAAACCCCAATTTTCTGTACGTGTAAAATGACCAAAATGCCCCGAGGTTATTTTACTCAGAAAATGAGGATCGTGGGCCCCACCCATCCTCAAGGGGATGTTTTGATGTTAATAAGGGATTGTTTGTGTTATGTGTGTTAATAGAGGAGAAAAATCCTAATTTTGAGCTCCGACGCGAAATGACCAAAACGCCCTTACCGCGTTTTAACTCAATTGCGTGCCCAAGCCGAACCTCACTAAAATGTGTTAAAAGGTGTTTTTAAGCCATGATTAACCATTGGTTAAGCTCGGGTGGTCTCGGGCAATTTTTAAGTAAAATGACCGTTTTGCCCCTCCTTTGTAAGTTTTACAAATTTTGAGATTTTTGATTTGTCAACGAAACCTAAGCAATATTAGGCTCAAATTAAAGCTTATTAAATTCTAATTATTAATCTAGAGTCAAAATTATTTATTTAGATTGATTAGAACCTAAAATTGCTTAAAACACCCAAATTGCTTAGTAATTCACTTAAACCCTTAACCGTAAATTCTCTAAATTGCATGAATACCTTGCCTACACCTAAAAAATACATGGAACACACAAAATCCTCTTCCACAAGGCTGTAATGCACGAAATTATTGAGTAATAAGTCAGAAAATTATTACACAAAAATCCAAAGAATGAAAACAAAGAATCATGAAAACATGGAAACATGATTCCATGTTTTAAGCCACCAAACAAAATGATTTTTCTTCCTTATTTTTTTCTCTAATTTTTGGTCAGATTTCTTTCCTTCCTTTGTCCATTTATGAGCTGCAAAATCTCTATAAATAGGCATGCTTGAAGATAGTTTAGATGCTTAGTTCATAACTTACACAAATTCTAGTTTTAGGAGCACCAAAAGCTTCATTTCCTCCTCCTCTTGGCTGAATTCTTTCTTCAAGTTTTCAAGAATATTTTCTTTCATTTCACTCAAGGAAACCAAGTTCTCTTCCTTTCCTTCAAATCAGATTAGGTAGGGAGTTGTTTTTAAGTTTATTTCTATGCTTTGCTAAGTGTTGTTCTTGGTTCAAAATGATGATTTCATGGATTTTCTCTAGTTTTTCCATTTGGTTTTCTTCTTCCTTTTTCTTTGAACAATTCAGCCATATGGCCTAGGTGGGACTAAGATGATGGCTTGATGATGAGGACCTTGAGGGTGGGTTGTGAATCCATCACAAGTTAGGCCTCTAAAGCTTGAAAGTTCCACTTGATGCAAAACTTTAAAGAATAATATTTTTATGATGTTTTTATGATCTTGAGTTTAGAACTTGAAAGATGTATTTTTCACTTTGTCTTGCTAAGATATATTGGGTTGAATTTATATTTCTCTAAAGTCTTGGAGGAGCTCTAGTAAAGAAATAAAATGAACTTGCATCCATGTTTAAGTTTATGCCTTGCATAACCATGTTTACTTTCTATGTCATCACTAAATTCTCAAGAATGAATAAATGAACTTGCATATTCATGTTTAAATTTCCAAGCTTGCATTTCATGTTTAAATTTCAAGTTGTCACTTAATCTCTAAAGATAATAAAGAAGTTGCATCTCATGTTTATTTTATGCTCTCACTTTATTTTATAATGGCTAAAAGAATCAATGCATGGCATGTTTATTTTATGTCATCACCTAAAAATCCTAGAGCTCAAAGACTTGCTTATGAATCATAAGCAAAGAAATGAGATAATTGGAGTTAAAGAATTTATTCTTTAAGAAGTCTTGAGAATTGGAGCTTAAAAAATGTAATTCTCATCCCCTCACCGGTCCTGCGGACTACGCGCTCCCTTGCTTAAGATTCTCTCCCCTCTACTCTGGTCCGCCTTCCACGCTTTCAGCTTCTTGCATCATGTTTATATTACAAGTTCTTGCATCATGTTTAATTTTTAAGTTATCACCTTAAATCTTAAAGATAAAGAAATGGAATTGCATATCATGTTTATAATTCCAAGCTATCACCTTATAAAGATAAGATTAAAATAAGGTTGCATAGCATGGTAATAATTCAAAGATGTCACCTAAATCTCTAAAGCTCAAGACTTGCTCCTTTTATCTTAAGTGAAATATTTAATTATGAACATTCTTTCAAGTTATAAATCGGTCCCATGGTTAAGTTAGGCCTAAAGTCCTATGACTTCTTTCAAGTTTAACAAAAGGAATTAGTTCTAAAAGAGTTTTAAAACTTTGTAAGAATTTTATGGGAAGCTAGTAATTTATGTGTACTTAAAATGTGATTTGATGCTTATTAAGAATTTGGTGTCATTGATTGATTCCCTGGTTTGTATGTTATAGTTGTTGTTGCAAACAATGAAAACTTATGCATGAAATAAAGACATATTCTATTACCTGGAAGAAAGTGTATTACTTAAGAGTGCAATTTGGAAAGATTTGGCTAAGGAAAGATTTGGTATTTAAGCGTGTCCATTGTGACCCACCTCTTTCCTGGAATCTCCAGATGCATGATTACAGTTGGTATATATTATTTCGGCATAAGACTATAAATGAGAAAATGTTATGATGATTATGAATGAAGAATTGTATTATGATATAACATGCAAAGACTTAAAGGTGACTCAAAATATATGAGAAAATGATCCTTTGGACCCTCAAACTATAGGCGGTGAAAAGGTGATTCTTGCCCCTAGTCTGTTCTCTCAAAAGGGTAGAGACGGAATTTTTACTTATCAAAAGGGATAAGTATGTGCTGGTGACGACTAGCAAGGTATGAGCTCATAACCTAGATTACTCCCAAAAGGGTGGAGTATAGGGTGGCCCAGGAAAATGATGATGAAAGTAACTTTAAGTCACCTAAGAAACTAAGTAAATGCATTATGTGAATATGATGTTCTGCTATGCATAGTATTTATGAGATGATGATGAGAAATATGATATTCTGCTATGCATAGTATTATGAAATGATGATGAGGAATATGATGTGATTTTATGCATAACTATGTTATTATATATGAAAGGAAAAGTTCATTATAAACATGACATGCTAAGTTTATGATGCATTATAAGACGCATGATTAAAACCGACGAACCTCGGTAAAGTATATTTTCGAACTTAATAAATCAATCTTAGCATGCTCACTATTTCATAATAACCCGAGGTTCCTGGGGACGATGATGATGACACAATGCATCATGAGGTGAGTACCCTACTGAGATTCTTTTTATAAGTTTCTCACTCCCTCTATTTTTCTTTCCATCTCGTCTTCAGAAAAAGGAAGCGTTCGTGAATCACATTGAGGTTGTCACCGGGTAGCTGAACTTGAATCCTTAGTTTCACTCGTATATTTCAGATATCTATCCCTATCCCTGGAGTGTTATTACTAGGTGCCATTAATGGATGTCCTTCCATCCATATATTATTTATGTTTTATTAGATTGCCTACACTTAGTCTTATTCTGTTGGTAGGCAAAATATCTATATGATATGTAATTATGGATGCTGTATGATGGAGCCAATATATTATGATGTGATGTTTGTAAATTCCTATGTGTCTTTTAAATTTTGCTAAATCATTCACGTTAAGCGCGGCTCACGTTTTCAATTATGTTTAAAAAAAATGGCTCGTAATTTCACTAAGTATTTTCAAAGCATGATTAAGGAACTGAAGCAAAGAGTAAAGTCTAGTAATTAATCAATACCGCCTAGGTGTATTGGGTTAATTATTAGGGTGTTACATTTTGGTATCAGAGAGTCGTTCTTATCTAGCTGAGGATTGGACTGACTATGCTTCTAAAGCATAATACGTTAGTAATGTCATGTGTAGATGTTTATCATTAGGATGAGCTTGAGGATTAGAAATACATGACTACTGGATGTTGAAAGTGCCATGGTAACTTGCTCACTTTGCATGGAATATTGGGCTTGATCACCTCAGTTTTGCCGTTTTGTGTGTATAGGGACCAATGGCACGACGAAACAGCTAGGAGCGCGGCAAAATAACCAAGATAATGAGACCGCTGAAGCATCTTGACGTAGCAAGGACCATGAGAATGATGATGGAACGGATGGATCAGAATCGTCAAGCTAATATAAATCAAGGACATGAAATTCCCGAACATGCTCGTTTCGGGGAATTTCGTAAGGCGAATCCACCTGTTTTCAAGGGACCCTAAATCCTAATGTAGCAGATGAATGGATTCGGAATATTGAGAAGGTCTTTGCTAGTTCCATGTTCCGAGGAGCAGAAGGTCACTTTTGCCACCCACATGCTTGAGGGTGATGCCCTTCTGGTGGACTGGTGTTCGAAGACTCCTGGAGGCAACCGAAGTGGACATTGATTGGGAATTATTCAAGGTCCATTTTTACGAGAAGTACTTTCCGAGTCGGTTAGAAATGCTAAGGACATTGAATTCATGCAACTTGTCCAGGGGAATATGAATGTGGCTCAGGATACCTGCCAGATTTTGAGGAACTCATTAAGTTCTCAAGGATGTACCAAGGTAACCCTGATGAGTATTGGAAATGCATTAAATACGAGTCAGGGTTAAAGGCAGAACTTAATGTGGAGTTGCGCACTTGGAAATTAGGGATTTCTCTACCTTAGTCAACAAATGCCGCATCATTGAAGAAGGGCGGAGAAGCTGGGTACTTCAAAGTCTGAGAATATCATCAAAAAGCTGACACCTCAAGGTCAACAGTTCAAGAGGCAAAATCGACCTCCATTTCCACATCAATCAAGATCACAAGTGCCACAAAGGAACTTTCATCAAGGAAGACCGAACAACAACAACAACCGCTATAATAATCCCAGCAACAATCGCAACAACAACAATAATAACAATAAAGGGAAAGCCACAGGTTCCACGACCCGTGCCATCCATGGAATGTCCCAAGTGCGGCAAGAATCATGGGAGCATGCCATGTCGAGCCGGAACAAACGTGTGCTACCGGTGTGAAAACCAGGTCATTACTCCCAAGAATGCACAGAAGGAACCCGCCAACCCCCAATCCCAAGCCAGAATACCAAGGAAGGGTATTGGGTTAATGCTAAGAAACGACAAAGTCACGAATCTCGTGGAAGGTAAGTGTAATATGTATGGTAGAAACTTAATTGTACTATGATTCTGGCGCTTCCCATTCTTTTATCTCCCACTGTGTAAAACCCTTAACTTGCATATAACGAGCTTCCTTTTGACCTTATTGTTTCTACCTCCTGGAAAACCCGTTAGGACTTGTAAATGTTGTTTAGATTGCCATTTTGTTATTGAGAATAGATCATTTGTTTTAGATCTCATTTGCTTACCCATGCAAGGTTTAGATGTGATTCTTGGCATGGATTGGCTTGAAGCCAACCGTGTCCTGTTAAGCCTATGAGAAAACCATTACTTTTCTTCCTGTTCCCATTAGACCTAAGAAACCCATAAGTCTTTACATAACATCTAAATGGACTGTGGTAAGGGTGAGAGTAAAGGTTATATTTTCTTAGCGCTAGTGATGTAGACTTTGAGCAAAGTATCGATGAGATACCGATAGTAAGAAATTATCCCAAGTATTTCCAAATGAGATACAGAGTTTCCCCAAGAGAGAGATGAGTTTTCCATAGAATTGCTTCCGTGCAGGTCCCATATCCATAGCCCCATCAGGATGTCCCCATTAGAGTTGAGAGTTGAAAGCTAATTGGAGGATTTATTGGAGAAAAAGTTTGTCAGACCTAGTGCGTCACCTTGGGGAGCCCCTGTGTTTGTGAAGAAAGGATGGGAGTATGAGGATGTGTGTTGACTATAGGCAATTGAATAAAGTGACAGTGAAGAACAAATACCCTTTGCCTAGGATAGATGACTTGATGGACCAGCTTAAGGCGCAAGTGTTTTCTAAGATTGATTTGAGGTCAGGTTACCACCAGAATTAGGGTGAGAGATGAAGATATACCAAAAACGGCCTTTCCCAGATACGGCCATTTTGAGTTTGCAGTAATGTCCTTTGGATTAACCAATGCTTGGCAATTTTTATGGATTACATGAATAGGATCTTTAGACCTATTTAGATCAGTGTGGTTGTCTTTATAGATGACATTCTCATCTACTCTAAGACCCACGAGGAGCATGAACGCCACCTAACTATAGTGGAAATCCTGAAGGAAAAGAAACTATATGCCAAGCTTTCTAAGTGTGAATTCTGGTTGGATGAGGTGAAATTTTTAGGGCATGTAGTATCTAAGAAAGGAATTGCTGTAGATCCTAGTAAGGTGGAAACGGTTGAAACCTGAGAAGACCAACCGGAATGAAGTAAGGAGCTTCTTAGGTTTAGCTGGTTTTACCGTCGGTTTATCAAGGGATTTTCCGATTTCCTTCCTTTAAGCTAACTAGGAAAACACCTCTTTCATGGACCCCGGAGTGTGAAAAGAGCTTTCAAGAGCTGAAACACAAGCTAACCTCAACCCCTTTTTAGTGTTACCCGACCCAATGTGCCTTTTAAGTGTCCTGTGATGCTTCGAGGAAGGGTTTGGGTTGTTATGACAGGATAGGCAAGTGGTGGCCTATGCATCGAGGCAACTCAAGCCACATGAGGCAAATTACCCCACCCATGACCTTGAGTTAGCCGCTTCGTGTTTGCTCTAAAGATTTGGAGACACCATTTATACGAGTAAGGTTTGAGGTGTTTTCTGATCACAAGAGTTTGAAATATCTCTTTGATCAAAAAGAGCTAAACATGAGGCAAAGAAGGTGGATGGAGTTTTTAAAAGATTATGATTTCGGGTTAAACTATCATCAGGTAAAGCTAATGTTGTAGCTGATGCCCTAAGTAGGAAATCCTTACAAGTGTCCCGTTTGATGGTGAAGAGATTGAGTTAATTGAGCAATTTAGAGACCTCAACCTAGGAATGACCTTGACCACTAAGGGCATAAGAGCTTGTCACCTTAGTGTGACAAGTGAATTCAAGGAAAGAATTGCTCAAGCCCAAAGGAAAGATACAGAATTTCAAGAGACCTTAGGCGGAAGAGCTGATAAGTTGAAAGGTTTTACCCAAGGGAATGATAGTTTATGGAGGTTTGAAGGTCGTATATGTGTACCTGCTAGTGGTGACCTCCGAAAGGATATTTTGGAGGAAGCCCATAAGAGTCATTTCACCCTCCATCCTGGTGCCACCAAGATGTATCAAGATTTGAGGAAGATGTTCTGTGGCCTGGATTGAAAAAGGATGTGTGCACATGGGTGAATAAATGCTTGGTATGTCAAAAGGTGAAGATTGAGCACCAAAGACCTCTGGAATGTTGCAACCCCTATCAATCCCAGAGTGGAAGTGGGATAGTGTCTCCATGGATTTTGTAACTGGACTACCAGGACCCAAGCGAATCATGACGCCATTTGGGTAATAGTGGATCGGTTGAGTCAGCCCACTTTTCCTATTAAGGTGACTTATTCCTTGGATAGGTTAGCACGTTATATATTCAGGAGATAGTAAGGTTACACGGAATACGTCGACGATAATCTCGATCGAGATCCGCGATTCACGTACACGGTTTTGGGGAGCCTTTCAGAAGGCGTTTGGTTCAAAGTTGTGTTTGAGCACGGCTTATGGCCCCAAAGGACGGTCAATCTGAAAGAACTATCCAAACTTTGGAGGACATGTTGAGGGCATGTGTTTTAGATCAAAGAGAGAGTTGGGATAAGTACCTGACTTATTGAATTTGCATATAACAACAGTTATCATGCAAGTATCGGTATGGCACCATACGAGGCCCTCTATGGACGGAAGTGTCAATCACCTTTATGTTGGTATGAGCCCGAGAGCAAAGTCTACTTGGACGGATATTGTGAGGGAAACGACGAACAAATCAAGAAGATTAGGGATAAGATTCTCACTGCTCAAAGTCGAGAAAAACTATGCGGACAAGCGGCGAAAACCGCTAGATTTTCAAGAAGGGGACCATGTGTTCCTAAGAATCACCCCCACCACAGGCATAGGCCGAGCAATGAAAGTAAAGAAATTGAGCCCAGATTTCTTGGTCATTGAAATCCTTAGCAAAATAGGATCTGAGCCTACCATAGCCTACCCTCGAAGTCTCCAACCTTCATGATGTTTTCCATGTCTCCCAGTAAGGAAATATCATTCTTACCAAGTCATGTACTAGAGCCAGAACATGTACAATTAAGAGATGACCTAACGTTTAACTTACCACCCACGAGAATCGTTGGAGGAATTAAGCGGTTAAGGAACAAGGTTGTACCCTAGTCAAAGTAGCATGGGGACAAGATAAACCGAGAAGTTACATGGGAGCTGGAATCAGACATGCAAGCACATGTTCTAAGAGCTATTTAGGAACGATTTCGAGGGCGAAATTCTTTAAGGAGGGGAGTATGTAACGCCAATTTTTACTAATTTTTACTATCATTAGGAATTACCGAATTACGTAGGTAAATATTATATAAAATTTGAGACCAAACAATCCTTAATAAAGGAATATAACGTTAGAAGAGAAGTTAGGAGCAATTCGTGCAAGTATTGCAAACCCCAATTTTTGACGTGTAAAATGACCAAAATGCCCCTGAGGTTATTTTACTCAGAAAATGAGGATCGTGGGCCCCACCCATCCTCAAGGGGATGTTTTGATGTTAATAAGGGATTGTTTGTGTTATGTGTGTTAATAGAGGAGAAAAATCCTAATTTTGAGTTCGACGCGAAATGACCAAAACGCCCTTACCCGTTTTAACTCGAATTTCGTGCCGATTAGCCCGAACCTCACTAAAATGTGTTAAAAGGTGTTTTTAAGCCATGATTAACCATTGGTTAAGTTGGTGGTCTCGGGCAATTTTTAAGTAAAATGACCGTTTTGCCCCTTTTTAAGTTTTACAAATTTTGAGATTTTGATTTGTCTAACGAAACCTAAGCAATATTAGGCTCAAATTAAAGCTTATTAAATTCTAATTACTAATCTAGAGTCAAAATTATTTATTTAGATTGATTAGAACCTAAAATTGCTTAAAACACCCAAATTGCTTAGTAATTCACTTAAACCCTTAACCGTAAATTCTCTAAATTGCATGAATACCTTGCCTACACCTAAAAAATACATGGAACACACAAAATCCTCTTCCACAAGGCTGTAATGCACGAAATTATTGAGTAATAAGTCAGAAAATTATTACACAAAAATCCAAAGAATGAAAACAAAGAATCATGAAAACATGGAAACATGATTCCATGTTTTAAGCCACCAAACAAAATGATTTCTTCCTTATTTTTTTCTCTAATTTTTGGTCAGATTTCTTTCCTTCCTTTGTCCATTTATGAGCTGCAAAATCTCTATAAATAGGCATGCTTGAAGATAGTTTAGATGCTTAGTTCATAACTTACACAAATTCTAGTTTTAGGAGCACCAAAAGCTCTCATTTCCTCCTCCTCTTGGCTGAATTCTTCTTCAAGTTTTCAAGAATATTTTCTTTCATTTCACTCAAGGAAACCAAGTTCTCTTCCTTTCCTTCAAATCAGATTAGGTAGGGAGTTGTTTTTAAGTTTATTTCTATGCTTTGCTAAGTGTTGTTCTTGGTTCAAAATGATGATTTCATGGATTTCTCTAGTTTTTCCATTTGGTTTTCTTCTTCCTTTTCTTTGAACAATTCAGCCATATGGCCTAGGTGGGACTAAGATGATGGCTTGATGATGAGGACCTTGAGGGTGGGTTGTGAATCCATCACAAGTTAGGCCTCTAAAGCTTGAAAGTTCCACTTGATGCAAAACTTTAAAGAATAATATTTTTATGATGTTTTTATGATCTTGAGTTTAGAACTTGAAAGATGTATTTTTCACTTTGTCTTGCTAAGATATATTGGGTTGAATTTATATTTCTAAAGTCTTGGAGGAGCTCTAGTAAAGAAATAAAATGAACTTGCATCCATGTTTAAGTTTATGCCTTGCATAACCATGTTTACTTTCTATGTCATCACTAAATTCTCAAGAATGAATAAATGAACTTGCATATTCATGTTTAAATTTCCAAGCTTGCATTTCATGTTTAAATTTCAAGTTGTCACTTAATCTCTAAAGATAATAAAGAAGTTGCATCTCATGTTTATTTTATGCTCTCACTTTATTTTATAATGGCTAAAAGAGTCAATGCATGGCATGTTTATTTTATGTCATCACCTAAAAATCCTAGAGCTCAAAGACTTGCTTATGAATCATAAGCAAAGAAATGAGATAATTGGAGTTAAAGAATTTATTCTTTAAGAAGTCTTGAGAATTGGAGCTTAAAAATGTAATTCTCATCCCCCTCACCGGTCCTGTAACTACGCCGTTCTGCTGCTTAAGATTCTCTTCTCCCTCTACTGGTCCTTGGATTACGCGCTTTACTTCTTGCATCATGTTTATATTACAAGTTCTTGCATCATGTTTAATTTTAAGTTATCACCTTAAATCTTAAAGATAAAGAAATAGAATTGCATATCATGTTTATAATTCCAAGCTATCACCTTATAAAGATAAGATTAAAATAAGGTTGCATAGCATGGTAATAATTCAAAGATGTCACCTAAATCTCTAAAGCTCAAGACTTGCTCCTTTTATCTTAAGTGAAATATTTAATTATGAACATTCTTTCAAGTTATAAATCGGTCCCATGGTTAAGTTAGGCCTAAAGTCCTATGACTTCTTTCAAGTTTAACAAAAGGAATTAGTTTTAAAAGAGTTTTAAAACTTTGTAAGAATTTTATGGGAAGCTAGTAATTTATGTGTACTTAAAATGTGATTTGATGCTTATTAAGAATTTGGTGTCATTGATTGATTCCCTGGTTTGTATGTTATAGTTGTTGTTGCAAACAATGAAAACTTATGCATGAAATAAAGACATATTCTGTTACCTGGAAGAAAGTGTATTACTTGGAGTGCAATTTGGAAGATTCTGGCTAAGGAAAGATTTGGTATTTAAGCGTGTCCATTGTGACCCACCTCTCTTTCCTGGGAATCTCCCAGATGCATGATTACAGTTGGTATATATTATTTGCATAAGACTATAAATGAGAAAATGTTATGATGATTATGAATGAAGAATTGTATTATGATATAACATGCAAAGACTTAAAGGTGACTCAAAATATATGAGAAAATGATCCTTTGGACCCGTCAAACTATAGGCGGTGAAAAGGTGATTCTTGCCCCTAGCTTTCTCTCAAAAGGGTAGAGACGGAATTTTTACTTATCAAAAGGGATAAGTATGTGCTGGTGACGACTAGCAAGGTATGAGCTCATAACCTAGATTACTCCCAAAAGGGTGGAGCATAGGGTGGCCCAGGAAAATGATGATGAAAGTAACTTTAAGTCACCTAAGAAACTAAGTAAATGCATTATGTGAATATGATGTTCTGCTATGCATAGTATTTATGAGATGATGATGAGAAATATGATATTTGCTATGCATAGTATTATGAAATGATGATGAGGAATATGATGTGATTTTATGCATAACTATGTTATTATATATGAAAGGAAAAGTTCATTATAAACATGACATGCTAAGTTTATGATGCATTATAAGACGCATGATTAAAACCACGAACCTCGGTAAAGTATATTTTCGAACTTAATAAATCAATCTTAGCATGCTCACTATTTCATAATAACCCAGGTTCTGGGGACGATGATGATGACACAATGCATCATGAGGTGAGTACCCTACTGAGATTTTTTTATAAGTTTCTCACTCCCTCTATTTTTCTTTCCATCTCGTCTTCAAGAAAATAGAAGGAGCGTTCGTGAATCACATTGAGGTTGTCACCTGTAGTGAACTTAATCCTGTAGTTTCACTCGTATATTTCAGATATCTATCCCTATCCCTGGAGTGTTATTACTAGGTGCCATTAATGGATGTCCTTCCATCCATATATTATTTATGTTTTATTAGATTGCCTACACTTAGTCTTATTCCGTTGGTAAAAATATCTATATGATATGTAATTATGGATGCTGGATGATGGAGCCAATATATTATGATGTGATGTTTGTAAATTCCTATGTGTCTTTTAAATTTTGCTAAATCATTCACGTTAAGCGCGGCTCACGTTTTCAATTATGTTTAAAAAAAAAATGGCTCGTAATTTCACTAAGTATTTTCAAAGCATGATTAAGGAACTGAAGCAAAGAGTAAAGTCTAGTAATTAATCACGCCTAGGTGTATTGGGTTAATTATTAGGGTGTTACA
>JAMLFY010001351.1:0-14521 GCA_030441495.1 Dalbergia oliveri
AACTGGGTTTTGGAAAAAGAAGAAAAAAAATGGTAAACCTCAACAAAGTGTTGGAAAACTCGTTAATATTGGCCAGCATCGAACTGTGAATAAACTAGAAATTGGTATCAATATATTGGCATACATAATGGCATCTCTGGAAGAATATCACTCTCAATCTTCTGGCCACTCTCTAACTTCACAGGTTTGATTTTCGCATTTCTTGAGAATGATCGAACAATTTAATATAACAAGTTCTCTTGACATCACTGGTAAAAAGGGTGAAATTTTGTAATGATATATGTTTGAGTATTGTTCCTAGTATTAAACTCATTTTGGTATGGTAAGATGGTAATGACTCAATTTTTTAAGAATATCAAGGGGTTTGATTCTCTTGGAAATGAAGGTTTAAAACCCTTTTACCTCTTAAATGCCTACAATACGCAATGGATTAGTAACTGTGTTTGGTGGTGAATATCTTGAAAAAATGAAAACAAAAACTTGTTTTGGTATGTTTTTGGTGATGAATGTAAAATTTACTTTATTTAAAATTATATTTATAATGATAAAATTTGTAATTTATACTATATTTATAATTAAAGGCTGTTCACTAGATGCTAGGAGAACTTTAGATTAAGGGTAAGTTTCGTTTTGGGGTGAAATAAGAGAAAAGATTTTCATGAATGAATTGTATATGAAATTATAAGTAGACTTTATCCATGAAAAATTTCTCTTAATTTGTACCTCTCAACCAAACACACTCTCAAAATATTTTTTAAAGCTCACGACTTAAGAAGATGTAACATTTTTTGTATAGGTTTAGCTCTAAAATTTGCCTATTGATGGATTACTTGTGAATTTATTTTAGATTACTTACAGAATAATTTATATTCCTTCACTTCAAAAAGATGAGTGAGGTTTGAACTTATGACTTATCTATAGAATGAAGCAAATAAATCTTATACAATTGACTTAGTGGCGTGGTGGTTGGGTCCATAACTCCATTAGGAATTAATTTCTCATCAATATATTTTCAAAGGATTAAAATAAATATTTTATATCAATAGGATTAACTCACCTAATTAATCTTCCACTCATAAATCCTCATAACTTGGGGTTCGATTTTCAAATTTTTCCTATTAATAGGTGTTTCGTAAATACTATGTAAGCACTCAATGAGTCTACAAGTATTGCCTCACCTAGTGTAATTTTCTCTTTATTTTTCGGCTGTGAAAGTGCCAACCCTTTGGGCACCTGCGTCTCGCGAAAACAAAAACCCTTTGTGTGTGTGTGTGTGTGTGTGTTTTTTTTCCCCTCTATGATAGTAAGCTACAAAGTGATGCAGTGAGGGAGGCCATTTCTCAGGTGGTTGCCAATGCAAACGAGAAAAAGCAGAATTTCACGGAGACTATTGAGCTGCAGATTGGTCTGAAGAACTACGATCCTCAGAAGGACAAGCGTTTCAGTGGCTCTGTTAAGCTCCCTCACATTCCTCGCCCTAAGATGAAGATCTGCATGCTTGGTGATGCTCAGCATGTCGAAGAGGTTACTCATCATTGCTATTATATTCCCTCTTCCTGTAATTTATAATGTTGATGATAATAGTTTGACATGTCACTGATTTCTAGTACTCAGCGTTGCAACTGCTATGATTTTGCTAGCTTATTATGTGAAGCTTGCGCATTTTTCTTGTAAATTGGAGATATTGAGGTTTTTTCGTATTAAATTAATATTGATTTGTTTAATCCCGAGTGTTATATAAGGTTTTGTGATTTACATGGTCTTCATGTCATATATCTACTGCAGGAGGAAAAAATTGGGCTGGACTACATGGATGTGGAAGCGCTGAAAAAGCTTAATAAAGAACAAGAAACTTGTTAAGAAGCTTGCCAAGAAGTACCATGCTTTTCTAGCTTCTGAAGCTGTCATCAAGCAAATTCCTCGTCTTTTGGGGCCTGGTCTGAATAAGGCAGGCAAGTATTCTTAAAAGATGTTTTCAGTGTTTTCTGGTTGGATTCTGCTTAACCTTTAATTATTCCTATGCATGTCTAGAAATTTGGTTGTTCTTTTCACATCTTTGCCTGCCTTACTATTATGTGCATCGATATTTAGGAAGAACTTCTTGATCAACCATCCCAGTGTTCTGTTCTCAAAAGTGTTTTAGTAAGAATAGAGTAAGCAATACTGTAAATGTAATTATAAGGACTGCTGAAGTTTCGTATAATTCTTTTGTTCAAGATGTTGGTCTTAACCTCCACTGATGCTGCAAAATATTGGTCAATGGACTTGTCCAATTCTGTTTCCATGGAATTTGTTCCAAATGTTGCATATTAAAAACGCTGCAATGTTGGCCTTCCATTTCTCTACCCTCCACACTTTTTGTGTTCAATCAGATGATTTGAAAATTTGATTTAGGAAGCCAATGGAAAAGTTGCCATAGCTTTTCCTGCTTCTCAGCTGAGTCACGTAATTCATGCCTCTTTGAGTAGCCCTATGAAAACAATCAATTTCACATGCGGCTTAGTTAGGGGGCGGACATCAAATGGAACCAAATTTAATGTTTTGGATCCTTTGTTGGAGAGGCCTTTTGAAGGGGCTCTGCAATTGCATATCAGTTGTTCCTCAAGCAGCCTTTCACATTTGTTCCACGTTTTTTATGCTTAACAAGGCTATGATGGTTGAAAATTCAGTCCTTGTAGTTTTGGATCATGTTGTGTTGTTTGTGTATAATTCTTTTGTTCAAGATGTTGGTCTTAACCTCCACTGAAGCTGCAAAATATTGGTCAATGGAATTCAGTCCAATTTTGCTTCCATGGAATTTGTTATGAACGTTGCATATTAAAAAGGCTGCAATGTTGGCTTTCCATTTTCTTACCCTCCACGCTTTTTGTGTTCAATCTGATGATTTGAAAATTTGATTTTGGATGCCAATGGAAAAGTTGCCATAGCTTTTCCTGCTTCTCAGCTGAGCCACGTAATTTATGCCTCTTTGAGTAGCCCTATGAAAACAATCAATTTCACATGTGGCTTAGTTAGGGGCGGACATCAATGGACCCAAATTTAATGTTTTGGACCCTTTGTTGGAGAGGCCTTTTGAAGGGACTCTGCAATCGCATATCAGTTGTTCCTCAAGCAGCCTTTCACATTTTTTCCACGTTTTTTATGCTTAACAAGGCTATGATGGTTGAAAATTCAGTCCTTGTAGTTTTGGATCATGTTGTGTTGTTTGTGTATATGACTATAAGAACGCATGAGTGCAGGTAAGTTTCCTACATTAGTGACACATCAGGAATCTCTGGAGTCAAAAGTTACCAAAGCAATGGTGAAGTTTCAACTGAAGAAAGTTCTTTGTATGGGTGTTGCTGTTGGAAATTGCTCAATGGAAGAGAAACAGATATTCCAGAATGTACAGCTCAGTGTCAATTTCCTTGTTTCATTATTGAAGAAGAACTGGCAAAATATAAGTTCTGAGGCCTTGCACCCGTATTACAATTGTAAATATGAGTATTGGTCTAAATTATTCATTTCAAATCTACTGATTTTGGTCAAAACTTACCTGCCTTTCTTTCCCTTAAAAAGAAAGGATGGAGGTAAGACCATCAATCTCAATGCGGTGGTGTGTTTATCTTGTATGTCCATATATGCTATTTATTGATTTATTGATAAGCATGAAGAACATGTTTGGAATAATGGAATGTGATATTAATTGCCATTTGCTGTGATTACGAAAGGCCTATACAACTGTGCATGTCTGCATTTTAGGATTTGTAGCCAAACTTTGGGAGAGTTGTCACATTGGAATAGTAAGTTTTAGAGATTTTGCGTGTAGAATTATTTAAAAACTCATCAATTTGCCATAAAAGCACCGAATGAAGTGTTTATTTTTTCACCGAGTCTCTAACTTTTGTTCCATGATCGGTTGTTCGCTATTTACATCTTTATTTGTCGTTTTTGTATGGAAGAGGTGCGTTGCTTATACCTCAAGAGTACTATGGGGAGTGCGATCCGTGTATTTTAGAATTATGCTTCTTTTCAGAAGTTGTGGTAGTTAGCATTGACTAGCGTCTTTAATGGTTATGGACGGAGGAGGAGAATGTGATACCCCTCCACCTCCCATCCCCTCTTTTTTTCATTTCTCATAGATTTTCTCGTTATCAATTTTGTTAGATCGTGTTATGGTTGTTGACATGTCATAAGTACAGCTGTTTATTTGCATTTTATTTGATATTTGTGAACAAAGTTGTGCGCCAAACTAATTTTTCCAGTTCTTGTTGAGAAGGTGAATCTAGCCTCGTGTTGTTATGTTGGACACCAAACCTTAGGATATAAACGCCGAATGCGTCTCTTTTTTCCTCACGAAAGTCAAACGCGCTTGTACCCCATAAAGAAACCGAGTGCATGGATCATAAATATCTGGGTTATTGTCAATATGGCTTCTTAGAATCTGTGGTTGAGGTATGAGGCAAAGTAGTAAAATAGTGTAACCGCAGCAAACCATACCTAGTTTAAATCTCAATCCTCTCCTACACTACCAAATCTCAAAGGAGTTGCCTAATTTATTCATTAAATAATGATAAGTATAGAACTGATTGTGTATGTCGGAGTTTCATTTAGCCTAAAATTACGTCGTATACACTTATTTTTCTTGAGGGAAAGGATTAATTTCACATCACTAAAAAAAAAGGGTACATCAAGACAAGAACGATAAGCTGAAAGGTGGAGGTTTTGCGAACCAAACCACGCTCTCTGGGTAACCATTGAACCCTCCTTGCTAGGATATGGGCAGCAATATTTGCGTTTCTACTGACAAATGTAAAGGAACATTTGACAAACTCATTAACCAGGCATCTAATACTTCTAATACCACTTCTAGCTCCAGAAAATATTAGGGCCGTCGAAAGATTTGACTTTTCTAAAATCAAGAAGGTATGTAAAAATAACTGTGCATATAATACTATTTACATTGAAAACACAAATTTAGTTTCGTGTCATCTACTAATAACTTAGATCAATAACTTTCATTATGTGAATCCCAGAAATAATTCAAAGATAATTAACCTCTTACTTTTCACGTTACCAACCTTTTTATTTTAATATAGGCAAATCCAAATATAGCATTTTTCTCCTAAAACTAGACTTGATTTGATATTGTTGTGGCCTTTTAAGAGCTACTCTCAAAAACTAATGTTAAAAAGTCATAGAGGGATTCTTTGATAAAATAATTGTAATAATGGATATAGATATTAAAGAGAATAATCTCTACTTCTTCTTGTCAATAAATAGAGAAAAGCCATATTAGTCTTTTATATTTTTCATAAGTAGGTGCACCTCCTTAGAGAACATTACTAAAGTTAGCCTAAATAGTATAGTTATAACATTCCTTTCGTGTTACACACTACAATAACAGTATCAGCTAGCAAAAAAAAAAAGTTAAATTATATAGGAAAAAAGGAGTACTACATATTTCTTTGTTTTCATATTTTATTAAAAATATAGAAATCAATGAAAATTATATTTAATACAAAAATATATACAAGAAAATGCACCCTAAATCACTTTCAACTTTTTTTTCTTTTTTTTCCCAGAAAGGTTCATTGATTACCTTAAGCTCAAGGTACAAAACATCAAGTAAAAACCTGGTTACAATACAACAAATTTAATTGAAACCAAAGCTTTGAGCCTAGATATTAATCAATGGTGACTACACAACCTAAATAGAATGTCCAAAACATGGACATTATTGCAACACATTGCATATGCTCAATCGAAAAGGTGAGTTGCTAGATCTTCGAACTATGTGAAACAGTATAAAATATTATATTTTGGCTGTGTAGAAATGAACATATCAATCTATGTGAGCTTTCTTTCATCAGAATCCAATTTATGGAGAAAGCTTCCACAAGTAAATGACCTTGCAATAAGAACGCTCTGATTTTTTGTTGTGAAAACTAATTTTCTCTCTTCGTTGAATTAAAACCATCACTTTTCCAAACTTGTTGTTCCACATACAAATCAAACTTCAAAAGTCTGATGAACACACAAATAAACGTGATGAAAACGCATATAAAACGCATAAAGAAACCAAAAGTCTCAATACACCACCACTAATATAGCTTGTTGATGTTATCTTTCATGTTGCACTCCTTCGAAGCCACTGAAAGTGTAAGCAACAGCAAGAAAAACAATATATGAACTTTAGTGTACTACTCACGATTCAGACATCTACTATCAAGAGAAGTCACTAGCTCACTAGAAGGAAAATCGAAACAAAACTAATATAATGAGGATATGAGAAAAAGAAAAAAGATAAGGAAAAAAAAATCCCAGACTCTCAAGCGTGGGCTGGGCTATACCAGCAAAACTCTCAAAGGTGATGGTGGATAAAGCAGTACTAAATGGTCTATTCGGAGGCCGTTTTCGTCTCTCTGTTTTTTTTTTGGTCGGGGGTTTCGTTGTATCTTATAGTCTTCGGTTTATTTTGTGGTTGGGCCTTCGGCCCCTTTTGTACCTCAGACTAAAACCAAAAAAAAAACCTAGGGTTCTTTCCTTCATAGTGTTTGTGCTCTCGCCGTTTCACTTCCTTCCTTCGTCGAGCTTCGCTTGATTCCTCTATACCCATAGGCGGCGCCGGCGCTGAAACAAGAAGCCTCAGCCTGTGACCATGAGGTGCTTTCCCTTTATTCCATCAGTTCAATCTTTCTTATACACTGTTTCATGCTTATTGCTATTAGTTTGTTTTCTTTCTTTTTTTTTAGTGTGAAAATGTTAATCAGTGTGTGATGTGTACTATTGTCTTGTTTGTGTGTGTGTGTTTTTTTTTCTCTGTGACAGTAAGCTACAAAGTGATGCACTGAGAGAGGCGATTTCTCAGGTGGTTGCCAATGCAGATTGGGCTGAAGAACTATGATACTCAGAAGGACAAGCGTTTCAGTGGCTCTGTCAAGCTCCCTCACATTCCTCTCCCTAAGATGAAGATCTGCATGCTTGGTGATGCTCAGCACGTCGAAGAGGTTCATTATGATTGCTATTATATACCCTTTTTCCTGTAATTTTTAATGTTGATGATAATAGTTTGACATGTCACTGAGTTAATATCTTCACGATTCTAGTACTCAACATTGCAATTGCTATGGTTTTGCTAGCCGATGATATGCAGCTTGCGCATTTTTATTGTAAATTGTAGATATTGAGGTTGTTTTCTTATTTAATTAAGATTGATTTGTTTTATCTCTAGTGTTGTACAAGTTTTTGTGATTTGCATGTTCTTGATGTCATTTATTAACCGCAGGCAGAAAAAATTGGGCTGGACTACATGGATGTGGAAGCGCTGAAAAATCTTAACAAGAACAAGAAACTTGTGAAGAAGCTTGCCAAGAAGTACCATGCTTTTGTGGCTTCTGAAGCTGTCATCAAGCAAATTCCTCGTCTTTTGGGCCCTGGTTTGAACAAGGCAGGCAAGTAGCTTTGCTTGGTTTAATATTGGTTAACTTGATTGTTTTTATCATAACAACATGGCAGCTTAAAAGATGTTTTCAGTGTTTTTTGGTTGTATTCTGCTTAACCCCTAATTATTCCTATGCATGTCTAGAAATGTGGTTGTTATTTTTGCATCCTTGCCTGCCTTTCTATTATCTGCATTGATATTTAGGAAGAACTTCTTGATCAACAATCTCAGTGATCTCAAAGTGTTTTGGTAAGAAGAAAGTAAGCAATACTGTTATAATTGTAAGGATTGCTGATGTTTTGAATAATTCTTTTGTTCAAGTTGTTGGTCTTAATCTCAGCTGCAAAATATTGGTCAATTGGCTTGTCCAATTCTGTTTCCATAGAATTTGTTACAAATGTTGCATATTAAAAAGGCTGCCATGCCAGCCTTCTATTTCTCTCCTCTCCACTCTTTTTGCATTCAATCTGATGATTTGAAAATATGAGTTAGGAAGCCAATGGAAAAGTTACCATTGCTTTTCTCAACTGAGTCATGTAATTAATGCCTCTTTGAGTAGCCCTATGAAAACAATCGATTTCATATGCGGCTTAGTTAGGGGGTGGACATCAAATGGAACCAAATTTGATGTTTGGGATCCTTTGTTGGAGAGGCCTTTTGAAGGGACACTGCAATCCCATATCAGTAGTTCCTCAAGCAGCCTTTCACATTTTTTCCACGTTTTTTATGCTTAACAATGCTGTGATGGTTGAAAATTCAGTCCTTGGTAGTTTTGGATAATGTGGTGTTATTTGTGTATATGACTATATGAACACTTGAATGCAGGTAAGTTTCCTACATTGGTGACACATCAGGAATCTCTGGAGTCAAAAGTCAATGAAACCAAAGCAATGGTGAAGTTTCAACTGAAGAAAGTCCTTTGTATGGGTGTTGCTGTTGGAAATTGCACAATGGAACAGAAATAGATATTCCAAAACGTACAACTCAGTGTTAATTTCCTTGTTTCATTACTGAAGAAAAACTGGCAAAATGTAAGTTCTGATGGCCTGCACCTGCATTATAGTTTTAAATGAGTATTGGTCCATTCTATTCAATTTCAAATCTACTGATTTTGGTCAAATTTTACCTGCTTTTCTTTTCCTTAAAAAGAAAGGATGGAGATAAAACCATCAATCTCAGTGTGGTGGTGGTGTTTATCTCATATGTCTATGTATGCTATTTATTTATTTATTGACTAGCCTGAATATGTTTGGAATGTGATATTAATTGCCATTTGCTGTGATTACGAAAGTCCTAAGCAACTGTGCATGTATGCATGTTAGGTGTTGTAGCCAAATTTTGGGAGATTTGTGTCAGATTGGAATAGTAGGTTTTATAGATTTTGTTTACAAGTGTAGAATTGCTTTAAAAAGTCCATCAGTTTGCCATAAAAGCACTGGATGAATTGTTAATGTTTTAT
The DNA here is from genome assembly GCA_030441495.1 of Dalbergia oliveri. Lineage (NCBI taxonomy): Eukaryota > Viridiplantae > Streptophyta > Magnoliopsida > Fabales > Fabaceae > Dalbergia > Dalbergia oliveri. Next base: position 8,883 of record JAMLFY010001351.1, read on the forward strand.
TGAGTCTCTAGGCTCTAACTAGTTTATTGAGCAATATCATGGCTGGAAATCATAAAATCTTTTTGAAACGCACCTGTTTTATGGTTTTGTTCCATGATTGGTGGTTGGCTATTTACATCTTTATTTATCGTTTTTGTATGCAACAGGTGAGGTGCTTATACCTGAAGAGTACTATGGGAAGTGCGATCCGTGTATTTTAGATTTATGCATCTTTTCAGAAGTTGTGATAATTAACATTGATTAAACCTCCTTATGGTTATGACGGAGATTGTGAGACGCACTCCCTTCCCCTCCCCTCTCTCTCCTTCTCTTGTTCTTTTGATTTTGTTAAAGATTATTGTGATATCAATTTTGCTCGATCTTGTTATGGTCATGTTATAAGTAGCTGTACAACTGTTTATTTGCATTTTATTTGATGTTTGAGAACAAAGTAGATCATAGATATCTGATCTATTGTCAATCTGGCTTCCTAGAATCTGTGTGGTTGAGGAATGAGGCAAAGTTGTAAATAACGTAGCCTTAGCAAACTACGCCTGGGTTTAAGTCTCTATCATCTCCCGCACCCCCAAAAACCCCCTCGTCTCCGCTGACTAGACAACATCAATCTTATAAGTTCCAACGCAGCTGTTCAACCCATGGTTTGTACTTCTGCTATTGGTATGATTGTGTCTTCCACCTTTATGTCCTCCAATCTGAAACTGTTGTGCCAGTTCCTTTATTTACTATTATGTTGACAACAGATTATATCGTTCGAGTACAGAAGTTAATAGTAACATTAGCGTTTTAAATGTGCAAAAAATTAAATCAATTGTAAATAGACAAGCCTTCCTATACGTGTTATTTGTATATTAAAATTTGATAACAATACTATGTTAGGATGCTTTCCTATCAATGCAATGGAATTAATATGAATGAATTAGTAAGCCAAAGGAAAAGTAAGATTTTGATCTTGTTTGGAAGATTAACGATGAAATGAAACGTAAATTTTGTTATTGTGCTGAAAAATTTATATTGCTTAGATGTTACAATATTGAGTCCATCGGTTCCCGTCCATTTCACCTATTCATATTTAAATTCTCAAACAAAAAATTTGAATTCCTTTTCCCTCAATTTCCTTGTTCTTCCTGTGCCCAAAATAAAATAAAAATTTCCTAGTTTTATTATTTCTTGGTTAGAACTGAAGTTAAGAGGTATGTAAAGTGAGAAATTGAGGAATTAATCATCTAAGCACTATTAATTGTTTTTTAATATATATATATATAATATCATAAAGATCTCCTTATCATCTCTCTTAAAATTCTGTAACCTAATTAAGCATAAAATATAAATTTGTCTTTTATTAAAATATAAGCTAGAACGCAGTCAAAGTCTCACCATTAACTAAGCTATTTCTTTTTTGAAATTAAGCTATTAATGATACGTCTTTATATATATATATATATATATCACATTAGATAAGTAATTTATTATAAGAGTGAGAAGAATAAATTTAACCTATAACTACACATGGATTATTAGGATTTAGAGTTGATTAATGATAATTAATGGTCATATGATTTTATATTTTAATCTTGATTATTCATATAAGATTCAACGATTAAAATTCACCTATTTGTCTCATAATAAACTGCTCCTTTAATATAACATTTTTTTTTTTTTTTGGTCTGAAACGTCTTTTGTATGTATGGTGGGCAAAGCATACCTCTAATATAACGTTTTTGGAGACTGTTTTCTTTCCTTTTTGTTTTTGGTCCTGGGTGTATTATCCATTGAGACGAGTCTTTTTTTTAACTTGAGAGGTGCCAAGCATTATGTTTTTGGTGGGAAGTGTTTGGCACCTACTTTTCACAAAACCTCATGGGCTAGTATTGGGCCAGCCCAACATAAATTGCATGGCGGATTCTGGGATGGTCTGGGTTAAGTAAGTGACCAAGTTGGTCATTAAATCTCACCCATTAAAATTTTAGCCAATGGTTAAAATTAAGATCTTCCATTATAAAGAATTAATTCTAAAATAATTCCTTTTTATATTTTAATATATATAAAGAATTACACTACCTACTTTACCCTTTTTCATCTCTTCTTCTCCAAAGGTGAAAATCTTTGCTGGGCCTGCAATGCCTCCCTTGTGGCCGGCCACTCAAGGATTGGATGTCGGTCATAGAACTCCAACACCACAAGAAGGAAGCATTGAAGAAGAAACACATAGACAATGAAATACCCCAAGGAACAACTTTGAGCCCTTGCATGGAGCCAAAATCTCGTCTTTGCAGGCCAACGCCAGTACACCACAACAATCGTCCACACCATTGGCAAACAGGTGGGTGACCTCATCGAATGAATTTGGCATGGTTTCCTTGACATGAAGAAATTTTTTTCTCAACATCTTATGGCAAAGAATTTCTTTTTGGTCAATGTCTCTCAACCTTAAGAAAGCATCTTCGTCCTTGCATGGAAAAACTAATTGTGTACTCTTCTTATAATTAAGTGAGAAATTCCATTCACCATTTCATTTGAGTCAAGCGTCACAGTGCCGTGAGGGGTAGTGGGCCAAAGCAATGAGTTAGGTGAAGTGTTGCCATAGGGGAGGTGGGGTAGTAGTACAAAGGAAAAGAAAGTTCTGATTTTATAGAATACTCTTCAAGTTTATTGCTATTTTTTTTTTTTTATTTTGGTGTGAAAATGTTAATTACTCTGTGTGTGTTTTTTTTAGTTTTTTTTTTTCCTCTGTAACAGTAAGCTACAAAGTGATGCACTGAGAGAGGCCATTTCTCAGGTGGTTGCCAACGCAAACGAGAAGAAGCGGAATTTCACGGAGACCATTGAGCTGCAGATTGGTTTGAAGAACTACGATCCTTAGAAGGACAAGCGTTTCGGTGGCTCCGTTAAGCTCCCTCACGTTCCTCGCCCTAAGATGAAGATCTGCATGCTTGGTGATGCTCAGCATGTCGAAGAGGTTACTCATCATTGCTATTATATTCCCTTTTCCTGTAGTTTTTAGTGTTGATGATGAATTGATAAGTTTTAACATGTCACTGACTTAGTGTCTTCACAACTCTAGTTCTTAATGTTGCAACTGCTATGATTTTGCTAGCCTATGATATGTTGCTTGTGCATTTTTACTCGTTAATTGTAGATATTGAGGTTTTGTCTTATTAAATTAATATTGATTTGTTTTATCTCGAGTGTTATATAAGTTTTTGTGATTTACATGGTCTTGATGTCATGTATTAACCACAGGCAGAAAAAATTGGGTTGGACTACATGGATGTGGTAGTGCTGTAAAAGCTTAACAAGAACAAGAAGCTTGCGAAGAAGCTTGCCAATAAGTACCATGCTTTTCTGGCTTCTGAAGCTGTCATCAAGCAAATTCCTCGCCTTTTGGGACCTGGTTTGAACAAGGCAGGTGAGTAGCTTCACTTGGTTTAATATTGGTTATCTTTACTGTTCTTATTACCACTGTGTAGCTTAAAAGATGACTTCAGTCTTTTCTGCTTTTGTGCTGATTGGTCCCTGTTTTGTCCTTTATATGTCTAGAAATGTGGTTGTTCTGATTGCATCATTGCCTTCCATTTTATTATGTGCATTGAGATTTAGAAAGAATTTCTTGATCAACCATCTCAGCATTGTGATCTCTTAAGTATTTTGTCAAGAATGGAGTCAGCAGTGCTATACTTTTTTTTTTTTAAAATAAGGACTGCTGAAGTTTTGAATAGTTCTTCTTGTTCAGCTTGTTGGTCTAAATCGCATCTGATGTTTCTAAGTATTGGCCAATGGACTTGTCCAATTTTGTTGCCATTGAATTTGTTAGAAATGTTGCATGTTAAAAAAGCTGTAATGTTGGCCCTCCACTCTCTCCCACCACTCTATTTGGTTCAATTTGATGATTGAAAATTAGTGTTAGAAGAAAGTCGAAATTTTCTTTTTCATCATAGCTTCTTATGCAGAGTTTCAAGCAATCCGTGTTATTTATGCCTTTGTGTATCCTTATGAATATAATCACATTTCATACTCGGCTTAGTTAGCTGGTGGACATCAAACTAAACCAATTTTAATGTTTGGGAATGGCTGAAAAGTCAGTCCCTGTAGTTTGGATCATGTAATATTGTTTGTGTTTGTGTACATGACCATATGAACACGTGGATGCAGGTAAGTTTCCAACATTGGTGACACATCAGGAGTCTCTGGAGTCAATGGTTAATGAAACGAAAGCTATGGTGAAGTTTCAACTGAAGAAGGTTCTTTGTATGGGTGTTGCTGTTGGAAATTGCACAATGGAAGAGAAACAAATCTTCCAAAATGTTCTACTCTCTGTCAATTTCCTGGTTTCACTATTGAAGAAAAACTGGCAAAATGTAAGTTCTGAGGCCTTATGTCAGTATTACAGTTGCAAATATTTGAATAGTCTCAGATTCCAAATTGTTCAATTCAAATGTACTAAAAAAGTAAAGGTTGAATGTGAGATCATCAATCTCAGTGTTGTGTATATCTCTAATGTCCGTGTATGCTGTTTTTAACAAGCATGAACATGTTTGAAATTTGATATTACTGCCATTTGCTGTGATCACAAAAGGCCTAGGCATCTATGCATATCTGCATGTTAGGTGTTTTGTAACCAAATTTTGGGAGAATTGTGTCAAATTAGAATAATATTATTTAGAGATTTTGTTTATAATTGTAGAAGTTTCTTCTTCAAAAATTCCGTCAGTCAGTTTGCCGTAGGAGCACAGAATGAAGTGATGATTATTTATTTTAGCGAGTCTTTATGCTATAAATATTGGATTGTCCAATATTATGCGTCTGGCTGTAAAGCACAGAATCTTCTTAATACCTCTATTTCTATTTCATAGAAAATTCTTTTTGCTCCATTATCGTTTGTTGGCTATTGACATCTCTATTCCTCTTGTTTTATATGTAACAGGTCAGGTGCTTATACAAGAGTTCTATGGGGAGTGCTGTCCGCGTATTTTAGATTTATCTATCTTGTTTTCGGAAGTTGGACATGTAGGCCAAACATTATTGGTGACGGTGAAATGTCCCTTTGATTTTCTTCTGTTTATTTTGATATCAATTTTGTTCGATGTTTTGATGTTGGTCATGGACATGTTATAATTACATCTGTTTATTTGCATTTTATTTGATGTTTGAGAACAAAGTAGTACGCTAAACCAATATTTCCAGTTCTGGTTGAAAAGGTGAATCTTCCTCTTGTGTTGTATATTGCAAGACGAACCGTCGGATGGAAGAGCCAAATTTGCTTTTTTGTTGGTCAGGAAAGCCGAATGTGTTATAGATCATAGATGTCTGGTCCAATCATGAAACTTGCTTCCTAGAGTCAATCATATACGTGTTTGAGGCATGAGCTAACGTTTTAAAACATGAAAGTGTTAGATGTGCCAAAAGTTAATAAATCAGTTGCAAATGGACGAGCTCTTTTATACGTATGTTATTTGAAATTTGAACTTTGAACATTAAAATTTGGTAATAAAACCATGTTAAAAGATATTTTGGTAACAGTTAAACGGAAGTAATATATCTTGATTAGAAAGAGAGAAATAAGGAATAAAGCAATGTTACAACTCTTAGCAAGAACTTACCTATTGGTTTCTTCTTTTTTTTTTTACCAAAAAAAATAGAAC
>JAMLFY010001352.1:0-14519 GCA_030441495.1 Dalbergia oliveri
GTTGATTCTGATGTTGAGGCTTGAAGCTCGGGGCTTGAGGTCCTAAACCACGACGGATCCGCCCTTGCGGCTCAGCTCTTGTGCCCTTCTTCAATGATTCGGCACTTGTTGACTAGGGTGGGGAAGTCCCTAATCTCTATGTGTGCCACGCAACGTTAAGTTCGGACCCTCAACCTGGCCTCAAACTTAACGCACTTCCAGAACCTCATCGGGATTCCCTTGGAAAACCCAAGAGAACTTAATTAATTCTTCGAACTTCGGGTGTCTAGCGACGGACAATCCACCTTGGACCAATTGCATGAACTCAATGTCCTTCGCATTCCTCACAGACTTAAAATACTTCTCATAGAAATACGTCTTGAACAACTCCCAATTGATAGCTGTCCCATAGCTTCTGGCAGGCCTCTTGGTGCCAAGTCCACCAAAGCTCTAATCAACTCCATCATGTCAGCGCAAAGGTGACCTTTTGTTCCTCCAAACAACCAACCACAGAGTAATTTTCCATGTTCTTAATCCACTCATCCGCCTTGTCGGATTCAAAGCTCCACGGAAATTGGGGGATTGGCCTTGCCAAACTCCCAAAATGGGCTTGTTCCACGGCCTTCAGCAGGTGTAACACCCTAATAATTAACCCAATACACCTAGGCGGTCTGATTAATTACTAGACTTTACTCTTTGCTTCAGTTCCTTAATCATGCTTTGAAAATACTTAGTGAAATTACGAGCCATTTTTTTTAAAACATAATTGAAAACGTGAGCCGCGCTTAACGTGAATGATTTAGCAAAATTTAAAAGACACATAGGAATTTACAAACATCACATCATAATATATTGGCTCCATCATACAGCATCCATAATTACATATCATATAGATATTTTGCCTACCAACGAATAAGACTAAGTGTAGGCAATCTAATAAAACATAAATAATATATGGATGGAAGGACATCCATTAATGGCACCTAGTAATAACACTCAGGGATAGGGATAGATATCTGAAATATACGAGTGAAACTAGCAGGATTCAAGTTCAGCTACTCGTGAAGCCTCAATGTGATTCACGAACGCTTCCTTCTTCTGAAGACGAGATGGAAAGAAAAATAGAGGGAGTGAGAAACTTATAAAAAGAATAGGGTACTCACCTCATGATGCATTGTGTCATCATCATCGTCCCCAGGAACCTAAGGTTATTATGAAATAGTGAGCATGCTAAGATTGATTTATTAAGTTCGAAAATATACTTTACCGAGGTTCGTCGGTTTTAATCATGCGTCTTATAATGCATCATAAACTTAGCATGTCATGTTTATAATGAACTTTTCCTTTCATATATAATAACATAGTTATGCATAAAATCACATCATATTCCTCATCATCATTTCATAATACTATGCATAGCAGAATATCATATTTCTCATCATCATCTCATAAATACTATGCATAGCAGAACATCATATTCACATAATGCATTTACTTAGTTTCTTAGGTGACTTAAAGTTACTTTCATCATCATTTTCCTGGGCCACCCTATACTCCACCCTTTTGGGAGTAATCTAGGTTATGAGCTCATACCTTGCTAGTCGTCACCAGCATATACTTATCCCTTTTGATAAGTAAAAATTCCGTCTCTACCCTTTTGAGAGAACGACTAGGGGCAAGAATCACCTTTTCACCGCCTATAGTTTGACGGGTCCAAAGGATCATTTTCTCATATATTTTGAGTCACCTTTAAGTCTTTGCATGTTATATCATAATACAATTCTTCATTCATAATCATCATAACATTTTCTCATTTATAGTCTTATGCCGAAATAATATATACCAATGTAATCATGCATCTGGAGATTCCAGGAAAGAGAGGTGGGTCACAATGGACACGCTTAAATACCAAATTCTTCCTTAGCCAGAATCTTTCCAAATTGCACTCTTAGGTAATACACTTTCTTCCATAACAGAATATGTCTTTATTTCATGCATAAGTTTTCATTGTTTGCAACAACAACTATAACATACAAACCAGGGAATCAATCAATGACACCAAATTCTTAATAAGCATCAAATCACATTTTAAGTACACATAAATTACTAGCTTCCCATAAAATTCTTACAAAGTTTTAAAACTCTTTTAGAACTAATTCTTTTTGTTAAACTTGAAAGAAGTCATAGGACTTTAGGCCTAAATTAACCATGGGACCGATTTATAACTTGAAAGAATGTTCATAATTAAATCTTTCACTTAAGATAAAAGGAGCAAGTCTTGAGCTTTAGAGATTTAGGTGACATCTTTGAATTATTACCATGCTATGCAACCTTATTTTAATCTTATCTTTATAAGGTGATAGCTTGGAATTATAAACATGATATGCAATTCCATTTCTTTATCTTTAAGATTTAAGGTGATAACTTGAAAATTAAACATGATGCAAGAACTTGTAATATAAACATGATGCAAGAAACTGAAGGCGGTAATCCGCAGGGACCAGTGAGAGGGAGAAGAGAATCTTAAGCAACGGAGCGCGGTAGTCCGCACAGGACCGTGAGGGAGATGAGAATTACATTTTTTTTTAAGCTCCAATTCTCAAGACTTCTTAAAGAATAAATTCTTTAACTCCAATTATCTCATTTCTTTGCTTATGATTCATAAGCAAGTCTTTGAGCTCTAGGATTTTTAGGTGATGACATAAAATAAACATGCCATGCATTGACTCTTTAGCCATTATAAAATAAAGTGAGAGCATAAAATAAACATGAGATGCAACTTCTTTATTATCTTTAGAGATTAAGTGACAACTTGAAATTTAAACATGAAATGCAAGCTTGAAATTTAAACATGAGATATGCAAGTTCATTTATTTATTCTTGAGAATTTAGTTATGACATAAAATAAATATGGTTATGCAAGGCATAAACTTAAACATGGATGCAAGTTCACTTGATCTCTTTACTAGAGCTCCTTCAAGACTTTAAGAGAATTATGTTTTCAACCCAATATATGTATCTTAGCAAGACAAAGTAAAAATACATATTTCATATTCAAACCTCAAGATAAAAACATTATTCTTTAAAGTTTTGCATTAAATGGAATGTTCAAGCTTTAGAGGCCTAACTTGTGATGGATTTACAACCCATATTCAAGGTCCTCATCATCAAGCCATCATTTCATTCCTTCCTAGGCCATTTGGCAGAAACCATGAAAGGAAAATAAGGAAAGAAACTGAAATTTTAGAAGCTTTGGAAACTAGTGAAACCTTCAAGTTTTAGAGATCTAACTTGTGAAAGCTTTGCAACCAACACTCAAGAATCTCATCATCAAACCATGGTCTCATCATAAGCTAGGCCATATGGCCAAAATACTTTAAAAAGAAAGGAAGAAGAAACTGAAAATGAAAACTTAAAAGAAAGCTCATGAAAACATCATTTTTGAGCTAGAAACATAACTTGTCTTAGCATAAAATGAACTTAGAAACACCTCCCTACCTAATTTGATTTGAAAGAAAGGAAGAGAACTTGGTTTCCTTGAGTGAAATGAAGCAAAATATCCTTGAAAAGCTGAAGGGAGAATTCAGCCAAGAGAAAGAAAGAAAGAAAGCTTTTGGTGCTCCTAAAACTAGAATTTGTGTAAGTTATGAACTAAGCATCTAAACTATCTTCAAGCATGCCTATTTATAGAGATTTTGCAGCTCATAAATGGACAAAGGAAGGAAAGAAATCTGACCAAAAATTAGAGGAAAAAAAAGGAAGAAAAATCATTTTGTTTGGTGGCTTAAAACATGGAATCATGTTTCCATGTTTTCATGATTCTTTGTTTTCATTCTTTGGATTTTTGTGTAATAATTTTCTGACTTATTACTCAATAATTTCGTGCATTACAGCCTTGTGGAAGAGGATTTTGTGTGTTCCATGTATTTTTTAGGTGTAGGCAAGGTATTCATGCAATTTAGAGAATTTACGGTTAAGGGTTTAAGTGAATTACTAAGCAATTTGGGTGTTTTAAGCAATTTTAGGTTCTAATCAATCTAAATAAATAATTTTGACTCTAGATTAGTAATTAGAATTTAATAAGCTTTAATTTGAGCCTAATATTGCTTAGGTTTCGTTAGACAAATCAAAAATCTCAAAATTTGTAAAACTACAAAAGACGGGGGCAAAACGGTCATTTTACTTAAAAATTGCCCGAGACCACCCGAGCTTAACCAATGGTTAATCATGGCTTAAAAACACCTTTTAACACATTTTAGTGAGGTTCGGCTAAGTCGGCACGCAAATGGAGTTAAAAACGTAAGGGCGTTTTGGTCATTTCGCGTCGCTCAAAATTAGGATTCTTCTCCTCTATTAACACACATAACACAAACAATCCCTTATTAACATCAAAACATCCCCTTGAGGATGGGTGGGGCCCACGATCCTCATTTTCTGAGTAAAATAACCTCAGGGGCATTTTGGTCATTTTACACGTCCAGAAAATTGGGGTTTGCAATACTTGCACGAATTGCTCCTAACTTCTCTTCTAACGTTATATTCCTTTATTAAGGATTGTTTGGTCTCAAATTTTATATAATATTTACCTACGGTAATTCGGTAATTCCTAATGATAGTAAAAATTACAGTAAAAATTGGGGCGTTACATTACTCCCCTCCTTAAAAAGAATTTCGCCCTCGAAATTCGTTCCTGAGAATAGCTCTGGATCCTGTGCTTGCATGTCTAATTCCAGCTCCATGTAACTTCTTCGGTTTCATCTTGTCCCCATGCTACTTTGACTAGGGGTACAACCTTGTTCCTTAACTGCTTAACTCCTCGGTCAACGATTCGTGGGTGGTAAGTTAAACGTTAGGTCATCTCTTAATTGTACATGTTCTGGCTCTAGTACATGACTTGGGTCAGAATGATATTTCCTTAACTGGGAGACATGGAAAACATCATGAAGGTTGGACAGACTCGGGGTAGGCTATACGGTAGGCTACATATCCTATTTTGCTAAGGATTTCAAATGGACCAAGAAATCTAGGGCTCAATTTCTTTACTTTATTGCTCGGCCTATGCATTGGTGGGGGTGATTCTTAGGAACACATGGTCCCCTTCTTGAAAATCTAGCGGTTTTCGCCGCTTGTCCGCATAGTTTTCTGCGACTTTAGCGGTAAGAATTTTATCCCTAATTTTCTTAATTTGTTCCGTTGTTTCCCTCACAATATAGGTTCAAGTAGACTTTGCTCTGGGCTCATACCAACATAAAGGTGATTGACACTTCCGTCCATAGAGGGCCTCGTATGGTGCCATACGGATACTTGCATGATAACTGTTGTTATATGCAAACTGAATAATGAGGTACTTATCCAACTCTCTCTTTGATCTAAAACACAAGCCCTCAACATGTCCTCCAAAGTTTGGATAGTTCTTTCAGATTGACCGTCCGTTTGGGGTGATAAGCCGTGCTCAAACAAGCTTTGAACCAACGCCTTCTGAAAGGCTCCCCAAAACCGTGACGTGAATCGCGGATCTCGATAAGAGATTATTGACGGTACTCCATGTAATCTTACTATCTCCTGAATATATAATGTGCTAACCTATCCAAGGAATAAGTCACCTTAATAGGTAAAAAGTGGGCTGACTTAGTCAACCGATCCACTATTACCCAAATGGCGTCATGATTCGCTTGGGTCCTCGGTAGTCCAGTTACAAAATCCATGGAGATACTATCCACTTCCACTCGGGGATTGATAGGGGTTGCAACATTCCAGAGGGTCTTTGGTGCTCAATCTTCACCTTTTGACACACCAAGCACTTATTCACCCATGTGCACACATCCTTCTTCAATCCTGGCCACCAGAACATCTTTTCAAATCTTGATACATCTTGGTGGCACAGGATGAAGGGTGAAATGACTCTTATGGGCTTCCTCCAAAATATCCTTCGGAGGTCACCACTAAGGTACACATATACGACCTTCAAACCTCCATAAACTATCATTCCCTTGGGTAAAACCTTTCAACTTAGCTCACTCCTCTAAGGTCTCTTGAAATTCTATATCTTTCCTTTGGGCTTGAGCAATTCTTTCCTTGAATTCACTCGTCACACTAAGGTGACAAGCTCTTATGCCCTTAGTGGTCAAGGTCATTCCTAGGTTGAGGTCTCTAAATTGCTCAATTAACTCAATCTCTTTCACCATCAAACGGGACACTTGTAAGGATTTCCTACTTAGGGCATCAGCTACAACATTAGCTTTACCTGGATGATAGTTTAACCCGAAATCATAATCTTTTAAAAACTCCATCCACCTTCTTTGCCTCATGTTTAGCTCTTTTTGATCAAAGAGATATTTCAAACTCTTGTGATCAGAAAACACCTCAAACCTCACTCCGTATAAATGGTGTCTCCAAATCTTTAGAGCAAACACGACAGCGGCTAACTCAAGGTCATGGGTGGGGTAATTTGCCTCATGTGGCTTGAGTTGCCTCGATGCATAGGCCACCACTTGCCTATCCTGCATCAGTACAACCCCAAACCCTTCCTCGAAGCATCACAGTACACTTCGAAAGGCACATTGGTCGGGTGACACTAAAAGGGGTTGAGGTTAGCTTGTGTTTCAGCTCTTGAAAGCTCTTTTCACACTCGGGGTCCATGAAAAAGAGGTGTTTTTCCTAGTTAGCTTAGTCAGAGGAAGGGAAATCTGGGAAAATCCCTTGATAAACCGACGGTAATAACCAGCTAAACCTAAGAAGCTCCTTACTTTAGTTCCGTGGTTGGTCTTTCCAGTTTACAACCGTTTCCACCTTACTAGGATCTACAGCAATTCCTTTCTTAGATACTACATGCCCTAAAAATTTCACCTCATCCAACCAGAATTCACACTTAGAAAGCTTGGCATATAGTTTCTTTTCCTTCAGATTTCCAGTACTATGGTTAGGTGGCGTTCATGCTCCTCGTGGGTCTTAGAGTAGATGAGAATGTCATCTATAAAGACAACCACAAACTGATCTAAATAGGGTCTAAAGATCCTATTCATGTAATCCATAAAAATTGCCGGAGCATTGGTTAATCCAAAGGACATTACCCAAACTCAAAATGGCCGTATCGATAAAAAAGGCCGTTTTCGGTATATCTTCATCTCTCACCCTAATTTGGTGGTAACCTGACCTCAAATCAATCTTAGAAAACATATTGCTTTAAGCTGGTCCATCAAGTCATCTATCCTAGGCAAAGGGTATTTGTTCTTCACTGTCACTTTATTCAATTGCCTATAGTCAACACACATCCTCATACTCCCATCCTTTTTCTTCACAAACAACACAGGGGCTCCCCAAGGTGACGCACTAGGTCTGACAAACTTTTTCTCCAATAAATCCTCCAATTGAGCTTTCAACTCGGTCAACTCTAATGGGGACATCCTGTATGGGGCTATGGATATGGGACCTGCACGGAAGCAATTCTATGGAAAACTCTATCTCTCTCTTGGGAAACTCTAGTATCTCATCTGGAAATACTTCGGGATAATTTCTTACTATCGGTATCTCATCGATACTTTGCTCAAAGTCTACATCACTGGCGGCTAGGAAAATATAACCTTTACTCTCACCCTTACCAGAGTCCATTCTCCGCAGTTATGTAAAGACTTATGGGTTTCTTAGGTCTAATGGGAAGGAAGAAAAGTAATGGTTTTCTCATGAGGTTAACAGTACACGGTTGGCTTCAAGCCAATCCATGCCAAGAATCACATCTAAACCTTGCATGGGTAAGCAAATGAGATCTAAAACAAATGATCTATTCTCAATAACAAAATGGCAATCTAAACAACATTTACAAGTCCTAACGGGTTTTAGATAGGGTAGAAACAATAAGGTCAAAAGGAAGCTCAGTTATATGCAAGTTAAGGGTTTTAACACATGAGTGGGAGATAAAAGAATGGGAAGCGCAGAATCATAGTACAATTAAGTTTCTACCATACATATTACACTTACCTTCCACGAGATTTCGTGACTTTGTCGTTTCTTCAACATTAACGGTGAATACCCTTCCTTGGTATTCCTGGCTTGGGATTGGGGGTTGGCGGGTTCCTTCTCTGCATTCTCGGGAGTAATGACCTGGTTTCCACACGGTAGCACACGTTTGTTCGGCTCGACATGGCATGCTCCCATGATTCTTGCCGCACTTGGGACATTCCATGGATGGCACGGGTCGTGGAGGTGCTCCTGGACCTCTTTGTGGTGCTTTCCCTTTATTGTTATTATTGTTGTTGTTGCGATTGTTGCTGGGATTATTATAGCGGTTGTTGTTGTTGTTCGGTCTTCCTTGATGAAAGTTCCTTTGTGGCACTTGTGATCTTGATTGATGTGGAAATGGAGGTCGATTTTGCCTCTTGAACTGTTGACCTTGAGGTGTTAGCTTTTTGATGATATTCTCACTTTGAAGTACAAGCTTCTGCCCTTCTTCAATGATGCGGCATTTGTTGACTAAGGTAGAGAAATCCCTGATTTCCAAGTGCGCAACCCACATTAAGTTCTACCTTTAACCCTGACTCGTATTTAATGCATTTCCAATACTCATCAGGGTTACCTTGGTACATCCTTGAGAACTTAATGAGTTCCTCAAATCTGGCAGTATCCTGAGCCATTCATATTCCCTGGACAAGTTGCATGAATTCAATGTCCTTAGCATTTCTAACCGACTGGAAAGTACTTCTCATAAAAATGGACCTTGAATAATTCCCAATCAATGTCCACTTCGGTTGCCTCCAGGAGTCTTCGAACACCATCCACCAGAAGGGCATCACCCTCAAGCATGTGGGTGGCAAAAGTGACCTTCTGCTCCTCGGAACATGGAACTACAGCAAAGACCTTCTCAATATTCCGAATCCATTCATCTGCTACATTAGGATTCAGGGTCCCCTTGAAAACAGGTGGATTCGCCTTACGAAATTCCCGAAACGAGCATGTTCGGGAATTTCATGTCCTTGATTCGCATTAGCTTGGCGATCTTGATCCATTCGTTCCATCATCATTCTCATGGTCCTTGCTACGTCAAGTGCTTCGGCGGTCTCATCTTGGTTATTCTGCGCGTTCCTAGTCTGTTGTCGACGTGCCATTGGTCCCTATACACACAAAACAGCAACACTGAGGTGATCAGGCTCAATATTCCATGCAAAGTGAGCAAGTTACCATGGCACTTGCAACATACAGAGTCATGTATTTCTAATCCTCAAGCTCATCCTAATGATAAACATCTACACATGACATTACTAACGTATTATGCTTTAGAAGCATAGTCAGTCCAATCCTAAGAGCTAGATAAAGGAACCTCTGATACCAAAATGTAACACCCTAATAATTAACCCAATACACCTAGGCGTCTGATTAATTACTAGACTTTACTCTTTGCTTCAGTTCCTTAATCATGCTTTGAAAATACTTAGTGAAATTACGAGCCATTTTTTTTTTAAACATAATTGAAAACGTGAGCCGCGCTTAACGTGAATGATTTAGCAAAATTTAAAAGACACATAGGAATTTACAAACATCACATCATAATATATTGGCTCCATCATCCAGCATCCATAATTACATATCATATAGATATTTTGCCTACCAACAGAATAAGACTAAGTGTAGGCAATCTAATAAAACATAAATAATATATGGATGGAAGGACATCCATTAATGGCACCTAGTAATAACACTCAGGGATAGGGATAGATATCTGAAATATACGAGTGAAACTCAGGATTCAAGTTCACTACCAATAAGCCTCAATGTGATTCACGAACGCTTCCTTCTATTTCTGAAGACGAGATGGAAAGAAAAATAGAGGGAGTGAGAAACTTATAAAAAGAATCTCGTAGGGTACTCACCTCATGATGCATTGTGTCATCATCATCGTCCCCAGGAACCTCGGGTTATTATGAAATAGTGAGCATGCTAAGATTGATTTATTAAGTTCGAAAATATACTTCCGAGGTTCGTCGGTTTTAATCATGCGTCTTATAATGCATCATAAACTTAGCATGTCATGTTTATAATGAACTTTTCCTTTCATATATAATAACATAGTTATGCATAAAATCACATCATATTCCTCATCATCATTTCATAATACTATGCATAGCAGAATATCATATTTCTCATCATCATCTCATAAATACTATGCATAGCAGAACATCATATTCACATAATGCATTTACTTAGTTTCTTAGGTGACTTAAAGTTACTTTCATCATCATTTTCCTGGGCCACCCTATCTCCACCCTTTTGGGAGTAATCTAGGTTATGAGCTCATACCTTGCTAGTCGTCACCAGCATACTTATCCCTTTTGATAAGTAAAAATTCCGTCTCTACCCTTTTGAGAGAACAGACTAGGGGCAAGAATCACCTTTCACCGCCTATAGTTTGACGGGTCCAAAGGATCATTTTCTCATATATTTTGAGTCACCTTTAAGTCTTTGCATGTTATATCATAATACAATTCTTCATTCATAATCATCATAACATTTTCTCATTTATAGTCTTATGCCGAAATAATATATACCAACTGTAATCATGCATCTGAAAGATTCCAGGAAAGAGAGGTGGGTCACAATGGACACGCTTAAATACCAAATCTTTCCTTAGCCAGAATCTTTCCAAATTGCACTCTTCCAGTAATACACTTCTTCCAGTAAGAATATGTCTTTATTTCATGCATAAGTTTTCATTGTTTGCAACAACAACTATAACATACAAACCAGGGAATCAATCAATGACACCAAATTCTTAATAAGCATCAAATCACATTTTAAGTACACATAAATTACTAGCTTCCCATAAAATTCTTACAAAGTTTTAAAACTCTTTTAGAACTAATTTTTTTTGTTAAACTTGAAAGAAGTCATAGGACTTTAGGCCTAAATTAACCATGGGACCGATTTATAACTTGAAAGAATGTTCATAATTAAATCTTTCACTTAAGATAAAAGGAGCAAGTCTTGAGCTTTAGAGATTTAGGTGACATCTTTGAATTATTACCATGCTATGCAACCTTATTTTAATCTTATCTTTATAAGGTGATAGCTTGGAATTATAAACATGATATGCAATTCCATTTCTTTATCTTTAAGATTTAAGGTGATAACTTGAAAATTAAACATGATGCAAGAACTTGTAATATAAACATGATGCAAGAAGCTGAAGCGCGTAATGCAGGGACCAGTGAGGGAGAAGAGAATCTTAAGCAACAGAGGCGTAGTCCGCACAAGCGGTGAGGGAGATGAGAATTACATTTTTTAAGCTCCAATTCTCAAGACTTCTTAAAGAATAAATTCTTTAACTCCAATTATCTCATTTCTTCGCTTATGATTCATAAGCAAGTCTTTGAGCTCTAGGATTTTTAGGTGATGACATAAAATAAACATGCCATGCATTGACTCTTTTAGCCATTATAAAATAAAGTGAGAGCATAAAATAAACATGAGATGCAACTTCTTTATTATCTTTAGAGATTAAGTGACAACTTGAAATTTAAACATGAAATGCAAGCTTGAAATTTAAACATGAGATATGCAAGTTCATTTATTTATTCTTGAGAATTTAGTTATGACATAAAATAAATATGGTTATGCAAGGCATAAACTTAAACGTGGATGCAAGTTCACTTGATCTCTTTACTAGAGCTCCTTCAAGACTTTAAGAGAATTATGTTTTCAACCCAATTATGTATCTTAGCAAGACAAAGTAAAAATACATATTTCATATTCAAACCTCAAGATAAAAACATTATTCTTTAAAGTTTTGCATTAAATGGAATGTTCAAGCTTTAGAGGCCTAACTTGTGATGGATTTACAACCCATATTCAAGGTCCTCATCATCAAGCCATCATTTCATTCCTTCCTAGGCCATTTGGCCGAAACCATGAAAGGAAAATAAGGAAAGAAAAACTGAAATTTTAAAGCTTTGGAAACTAGTGAAACCTTCAAGTTTTAGAGATCTAACTTGTGAAAGCTTTGCAACCAACACTCAAGAATCTCATCATCAAACCATGGTCTCATCATAAGCTAGGCCATATGGCCAAAATACTTTAAAAAGAAAGGAAGAAGAAACTGAAAATGAAAACTTAAAAGAAAGCTCATGAAAACATCATTTTTGAGCTAGAAACATAACTTGTCAAAGCATAAAATAAACTTAGAAACAACTCCCTACCTAATTTGATTTGAAAGAAAGGAAGAGAACTTGGTTTCCTTGAGTGAAATGAAGCAAAATATCCTTGAAAAGCTGAAGGGAAGAATTCAGCCAAGAGAAAGAAAGAAAGAAAGCTTTTGGTGCTCCTAAGACTAGAATTTGTGTAAGTTATGAACTAAGCATCTAAACTATCTTCAAGCATGCCTATTTATAGAGATTTTGCAGCTCATAAATGGACAAAGGAAGGAAAGAAATCTGACCAAAAATTAGAAGAAAAAAATAAGGAAGAAAAATCATTTTGTTTGGTGGCTTAAAACATGGAATCATGTTTCCATGTTTTCATGATTCTTTGTTTTCATTCTTTGGATTTTTGTGTAATAATTTTCTGACTTATTACTCAATAATTTCGTGCATTACAGCCTTGTGGAAGAGGATTTTGTGTGTTCCATGTATTTTTTAGGTGTAGGCAAGGTATTCATGCAATTTAGAGAATTTACGGTTAAGGGTTTAAGTGAATTACTAAGCAATTTGGGTGTTTTAAGCAATTTTAGGTTCTAATCAATCTAAATAAATAATTTTGACTCTAGATTAGTAATTAGAATTTAATAAGCTTTAATTTGAGCCTAATATTGCTTAGGTTTCGTTAGCAAATCAAAAATCTCAAAATTTGTAAAACTGCACAAAGGGGGCAAAACGGTCATTTTACTTAAAAATTGCCCGAGACCACCCGAGCTTAACCAATGGTTAATCATGGCTTAAAAACACCTTTTAACACATTTTAGTGAGGTTCGGGCTAAGTCGGCACGCAATCGGAATTAAAACGCGTAAGGGCGTTTTGGTCATTTCGCGTCGGACTCAAAATTAGGATTCTTCTCCTCTATTAACACACATAACACAAACAATCCCTTATTAACATCAAAACATCCCCTTGAGGATGGGTGGGGCCCACGATCCTCATTTTCTGAGTAAAATAACCTCAGGGGCATTTTGGTCATTTTACACGTACAGAAAATTGGGGTTTGCAATACTTGCACGAATTGCTCCTAACTTCTCTTCTAACGTTATATTCCTTTATTAAGGATTGTTTGGTCTCAAATTTTATATAATATTTACCTACGGTAATTCGGTAATTCCTAATGATAGTAAAAATTACAGTAAAAATTGGGGCGTTACAACAGGGGGGACCTAGCAGCATCCTTGGTTGGTTCATGCGATCAAACATGCGCTCCATCGCTCTAGCCATCACGTTGAGTCACTGAGTCTAATTCCTCTTCACCTTACTTCCTATTTGTCTGCAGGTGCCATCTTCCCTAAACCACAAGTCAACAAACATTAGGTAATAAGGCTAAATATCAAACTAGATGAGCTAGTTACCATGGCACAGGCAGCAAACAAGGTCATGTGTGTCTATCCTAAACTTATCTCTAATAGCTAAGCACTATTCATGACAACTACCATAACATGCCTAAAGCATGGTCAGTACAATAAACTCAGGCTTTATGAGAATCGGAACTACTCTTATACCATAATGTACACCCTAATAGTTAACCCAACACGTCTAGGACATATTAAGATTAATTATTAGTTATTACTTCCTTTGAAAACTCATTGTAAAATTACTTAGCGGAAAATACGGGTAAAATTTTTTTTTTTTGAAATAGATGCGTACAAAATGCGAGCCATCGCGTGCGACATAAACGAAACATAAAGCGAAGAGTAAATAAATCATGCAATATAAGGCAAGTAAGACACCTCAATTATAAAAACACTCATCATAATATTAGTTAACATAGTTTAGTACATCATGAAAGAAAGCACAAAGTCTTACCCATATAGTGGGCAGAGCTAATACAGAAATATAAAATACAAGAAAACATAAGCATCTAATACATGAAAAGCCCCAAAAGATACTACCAGCTAAAGCAACCACTTCCTTCTAGAAGCCTATGACGACTACAATCCTCAGATGGAAATGTAACCCGGCGTGCCGAAGCTCCTCGATGTGGCCCAACGAAGAGGGGGCGTGGGCATGCAGTGACGGAGCGACGTGGCCACCTTGGCGAGGCGCCTCTGGCCATACACGCCTCATTGGCCTGGCTCGGAGCGTGTCCTCGCTAACCCTTCTGGCGACCAAAGGTACCGAAGGGGCGGAATCCTTCGAATGGGGATCGGCCGATAAGTCCTGGGCAGGGTCCCTCCACAACGAGCATATGAGGGGCACATACTCCAATAGTCCTACATCATGAAGATGCGGTAAGCATGGCGGGTTACTCGTCACGGGTGGCGTCCTCTCAAAATCATATCATCACCATAGGGAGAGGTCGGAGTGAAACGGAAGTTGGAGCCGAAAAAGCAAATGGGTGTCCCATGTATGCAAAA
>JAMLFY010001353.1:0-14516 GCA_030441495.1 Dalbergia oliveri
GAAGGCACGGACAATGGAGGCTTGGTAGGCTTCTAAGCGAGGGGTACATGAATAACTTACACTAGAATGAAAAGGATCCTAAGGCTCTATAGGTATGAGACTATACAGTTGAGGATAACTTATATGAATTGATTGGTACTACCTATACTAACAAAGATGCATCTTTTTTTCAATAACCCATCACTAAAGAGCTCTAAGGTTAAGCATGCTTAGCTTGGAGGATGGGTGACATTCTGGGAAGTTTTCCCAGGAATCGTGTTAGTGAGGACAAAGCACATCTGAAAAACCCGTGTTGGTTTGTGGAGGTAACATCCATAAAGAGCAGGGGATGTCACAAATGGTAGAGCCTGCACCTCCCACTACAGTGTAGTTCGGGGATGAACCAAACGGAAGTTGGTGGGCATGTAATGCCTGGTGACGAGGGCGGGGAGTGATCGCCAGTGCAAGAAGGCACAGACAATGAGCGGCTCCTCAGGCTTCTAAGCGGAGTGGTACATGAATGAACCGATTATACACTAAAATGAGAAAGGATCTTGAGGTGTATAGGTATGGGATTGTCACGACCGACTTGGGCGTGACCAAGCACGTGAAAAATCTTATTCTCAAGTAAGCCTCGTGACCTTGATCGTTTCTATATGCACAAAAAATCCATAATATAGTTTTATTTTTTCCTATATATCAATCACCTTTTCAATATCATGATAATAAAATAAACTCTCATAGTCCATTCCAAAGTATAATACTATATTATCACAAATATGTAGAAAGTCCTTTATATTCCAAGTGTTTATGAAAAGCAAAAGACTTATATAGTCCCAAAATAACATTATTATATATAGGGCTATGCAAAAGACAACATGCTCTACGATCCCATTATCATTCCTGCATTAGCATAGGAGCACGTCTAGAGCAAAATATCGAACACCTCACCTAATGGGCACGATAATTGTGATCTAATGCCTGGGAGGAAGATGGAGTGGAGGTGTCCAGCCGCCCTGTATCTGTAAATAGAGAAGAAGGAACGAAGGGGTGAGTTCGTTACCAAAACCCGAGTGAGTCTTCTTCACCTGGAACCCCTCCATGGGACATTAAAGGGCATGCAGAAAATCACAATAATATAGATACTACTAAACCAGTTAATATAGTTATAGAAATATAAACATATGGAAGAGTATTAGAAATGTCTTATCTTATAGAACACTGCAACAGTACATCAATGGAGAAATGGTAATCTCCATATAATTACTTCTAGTCATATCTAGGGCGTACGTCTGTAATCCCCAGTGTAAGCCCATTCTCTATCCACAATCTCTGGTTACATCTTCATCGTGCCATCCCCGTGACCAAGTCGATTCTCTATCAGTTCTCTCACATTTGGGCGTTACATATGTCGTCCCAGTGTGACAACAATTTCTCTGAAATCCTTGGCCTAGGCATACTTGGTACCAAGGTTAGCGATTAATCTCTGACACAAGTGTTCTTTCTATCTACCTCTAGATTTCGTGATATAATAGGTCTCACCTCTAAACTCTAAAATCAAGGCGTCTATCTTAGGGTTTAAGCTCAATCAAGGAGAATTCAGTTCCAAGAGTAGACAATCATAATTACACTTATTCTCCTATTCAACATTGGTTAGAAACACTTTTTATCAATAATAGTCCCATGGATTTTTCAAGACATATGTATGCTCTTAAATTAAGTTCAAAATATAGTATTCAGTTGTGATATTAAATATTTGTGTAAAAGTTTCAAAAATCACAATATAAGTCATAGTTTCATAAAAATAATGAGGATACTCAACATTGAAGTTACAGATGTAAACCACCACCCTAAATAGTAGAAGTTGAAGGCCCAACATAAAGGGTCCCTTGGAGTAGAAATGACACCAGTCTATCATTAAAGTAATAAAATCTAGATTAACCTCTAAATACTCAAATCTAACTTGTAAAAGAACACTATAACATCCCTATGATAACCACCTCTTAAATCCCCAAGAACAAGTAGAAATTGAAGGGAAAGGGGAAAAATTAGAAGAACAACATGCCTTAGAGCCTTTAGGAATGAAAGATTAAAGTTAAATTGGAAGAAATAGAAGAAATGGAGATTTGGGTGAAAATGGATTTGGGGATGAGGTTTCAATTTGGGGAGAAAGGGTTGTGTTTTTAATGTTTGAAGGTTCTACCCAAATGGGGTATTTATTTTTCCTTTAAGCGCCTACAATACACACCAAGACGTCTAATTATTCCTTGCACCGCCTTATTGTTTCTATTGACCGCTCAGCGCTCACCAAGAATGGTTACCTCACTTCCTTTATCTTTACTGTTAAGGGTGTAACACCCTAATAATTAACCCAATACACCTAGGCGTATTGATTAATTACTAGACTTTACTCTTTGCTTCGTTCCTTAATCATGCTTTGAAAATACTTAGTGAAATTACGAGCCATTTTTTTTTTTGCATAATTGAAAACGTGACCGCGCTAAACGTGAATGATTTAGCAAAATTTAAAAGACACATAGGAATTTACAAACATCACATCATAATATATTGGCTCCATCATCCAAGCATCCATAATTACATATCATATAGATATTTTGCCTACCAACAGAATAAGACTAAGTGTAGGCAATCTAAACATAAATAATATATGGATGGAAGGACATCCATTAATGGCACCTAGTAATAACACTCAGGGATAGGGATAGATATCTGAAATATACGAGTGAAACTGGCAGGATTAAAGTTCTCTACAGGTAAGGCCTCAATGTGATTCACGCATTCCTTCTATTTCTGAAGACGAGATGGAAAGAAAAATAGAGGGAGTGAGAAACTTATAAAAAGAATCTCAGTAGGGTACTCACCTCATGATGCATTGTGTCATCATCATCGTCCCCAGGAACCTCGGGTTATTATGAAATAGTGAGCATGCTAAGATTGATTTATTAAGTTCGAAAATATACTTCCGAGGTTCGTGATTTTAATCATGCGTCTTATAATGCATCATAAACTTAGCATGTCATGTTTATAATGAACTTTTCCTTTCATATATAATAACATAGTTATGCATAAAATCACATCATATTCCTCATCATCATTTCATAATACTATGCATCACAGAATATCATATTTCTCATCATCATCTCAATAAATACTATGCATAGCAGAACATCATATTCACATAATGCATTTACTTAGTTTCTTAGGTGACTTAAAGTTACTTTCATCATCATTTTCCTGGGCCACCCTATACTTCACCCTTTGGGAGTAATCTAGGTTATGAGCTCATACCTTGCTAGTCGTCACCAGCACGTACTTATCCCTTTTGATAAGTAAAAATTTGATCTACCCTTTTGAGAGAACTTCAGGGGCAAGAATCACCTTTCACCGCCTATATGACAATTCAAAGGATCATTTCCTCATATTTTTGAGTCACCTTTAAGTCTTTGCATGTTATATCATAATACAATTCTTCATTCATAATCATCATAACATTTTCTCATTTATAGTCTTATGGAAATAATATATACAATGTAATCATGCATCTGGGAGATTCAGGAAAAGAGAGGTGGGTCACAATGGACACGCTTAAATACCAAATCTTTCCTTAGCCAAGATCTTTCAATTGCACTCTTAAGTAATACACTTCTTCAGTAATAGAATATGTCTTTATTTCATGCATAAGTTTTCATTGTTGCAACAACAACTATAACATACAAACAGGGAATCAATCAATGACACCAAATTCTTAATAAGCATCAAATCATATTTTAAGTACACATAAATTACTAGCTTCCCATAAAATTCTTACAAAGTTTTAAAACTCTTTTAGAACTAATTCTTTTGTTAAACTTGAAAGAAGTCATAGGACTTTAGGCCTTTTAACCATGGGACCGATTTATAACTTGAAAGAATGTTCATAATTAAATCTTTCACTTAAGATAAAAGGAGCAAGTCTTGAGCTTTAGAGATTTAGGTGACATCTTTGAATTATTACCATGCTATGCAACCTTATTTTAATCTTATCTTTATAAGGTGATAGCTTGGAATTATAAACATGATATGCAATTCCATTTCTTTATCTTTAAGATTTAAGGTGATAACTTAAAAATTAAACATGATGCAAGAACTTGTAATATAAACATGATGCAAGAAACTGGAGCGCGGTAGTCCGACAGGGACCAGTAGAGGAGAAGAGAATCTTAAGCAGGAGCGGCGTAGTCCGGCAGGGGCAGGTGAGGGATGAGAATTACATTTTTTTAAGCTCCAATTCTCAAGACTTCTTAAAGAATAAATTCTTTAACTCCAATTATCTCATTTCTTTGCTTATGATTCATAAGCAAGTCTTTGAGCTCTAGGATTTTTAGGTGATGACATAAAATAAACATGCCATGCATTGACTCTTTTAGCCATTATAAAATAAAGTGAGAGCATAAAATAAACATGAGATGCAACTTCTTTATTATCTTTAGAGATTAAGTGACAACTTGAAATTTAAACATGAAATGCAAGCTTGGAAATTTAAACATGAATATGCAAGTTCATTTATTCATTCTTGAAATTTAGTGATGACATAGAAAGTAAACATGGTTATGCAAGGCATAAACTTAAACATGGATGCAAGTTCATTTTATTTCTTTACTAGAGCTCCTCCAAGACTTTAGAGAAATATAAATTCAACCCAATATATCTTAGCAAGACAAAGTGAAAAATACATCTTTCAAGTTCTAAACTCAAGATCATAAAAACATCATAAAAATATTTTCTTTAAAGTTTTGCATCAAGTGGAACTTTCAAGCTTTAGAGGCCTAACTTGTGATGGATTCACAACCACCCTCAAGGTCCTCATCATCAAGCCATCATCTTAGTCCCACCTAGGCCATATGGCTGAATTGAAAGAAAAGGAAGAAGAAAACCAAATGGAAAAACTAGAGAAAATCCATGAAATCATCATTTTGAACCAAGAACAACACTTAAAACATAGAAATAAACTTAAAAACAACTCCCTACCTAATCTGATTTGAAGGAAAGGAAGAGAACTTGGTTTCCTTGAGTGAAATGAAAGAAAATATTCTTGAAAACTTGAAGAAAGAATTCAGCCAAGAGGAGGAGGAAATGAGAGCTTTTGGTGCTCCTAAACTAGAATTTGTGTAAGTTATGAACTAAGCATCTAAACTATCTTCAAGCATGCCTATTTATAGAGATTTTGCAGCTCATAAATGGACAAAGGAAGGAAAGAAATCTGACCAAAAATTAGAGAAAAAAAATAAGGAAGAAAATCATTTTGTTTGGTGGCTTAAAACATGGAATCATGTTTCCATGTTTTCATGATTCTTTGTTTTCATTCTTTGGATTTTTGTGTAATAATTTTCTGACTTATTACTCAATAATTTCGTGCATTACAGCCTTGTGGAAGAGGATTTTGTGTGTTCCATGTATTTTTTAGGTGTAGGCAAGGTATTCATGCAATTTAGAGAATTTACGGTTAAGGGTTTAAGTGAATTACTAAGCAATTTGGGTGTTTTAAGCAATTTTAGGTTCTAATCAATCTAAATAAATAATTTTGACTCTAGATTAGTAATTAGAATTTAATAAGCTTTAATTTGAGCCTAATATTGCTTAGGTTTCGTTTGACGAATCAAAAATCTCAAAATTTGTAAACTACAAAGACGGGGCAAAACGGTCATTTTACTTAAAACCCGAGACCACCCGAGCTTAACCAATGGTTAATCATGGCTTAAAAACACCTTTTAACACATTTTAGTGAGGTTCGGGCTAAGTGGCACGCAAATCAAGTTAAACGGGTAAGGGCGTTTGGTCATTTACGCGTCGGAGCTCAAAATTAGGATTTTTCTCCTCTATTAACACACATAACACAAACAATCCCTTATTAACATCAAAACATCCCCTTGAGGATGGGTGGGGCCCACGATCCTCATTTCTCAGTAAAATAACCTCAGGGGCATTTTGGTCATTTTACACGTACAGAAATTGGGGTTTGCAATACTTGCACGAATTGCTCCTAACTTCTCTTCTAACGTTATATTCCTTTATTAAGGATTGTTTGGTCTCAAATTTTATATAATATTTACCTACGTAATTCGGTAATCCTAATGATAGTAAAAATCCAGTAAAAATTGGGCGTTACATTAACCCTTTAAAAGAATTTCGCCCTCGAAATGATTCCTGAGAATAGCTTCGATATTGTGCTTGCATGTCTGATTCAGCTCCCATGTAACTTCTTCGGTTTACCTTGTCCAGTGCTACTTTGACTAGGGTCCAACCTTGTTCCTTAACTGCTTAACTCCTCGGTCAACGATTCTTCGTGGGTGGTAAGTTAAACAGGTCATCTCTAATTGTACATGTTCTGGCTCTAGTACATGACTTGGGTAAGAATGATATCCTTAACCTGGGAAATGAAAACATCATGAAGGTTGGATAAGACTAAGAAATAGGGCTATACGGTAGGCTCAGATCCTATTTTGCTAAGGATTTCAAATGGACCAAGAAATGGGGCTCAATTTCTTCTTCATTGCTCGGCCTATGCCTGTGGTAGGGGTGATTCTCAGGAACACATGGTCCCCTTCTTGAAAATCTAGCGGTTTTGGCAGCTTGTCCGCATAGTTTTCTGCGACTTTGAGCGGTGAGATTTTATCCCTAATCTTCTTGATTTGTTCCGTCGTTCCCTACAATATCCGGTCCAGTGAGCTCTTCTCTGGGCTCATACCAACATAGAGGTGATTGACACTTCCGTCCATAGAGGGCCTCGTATGGTGCCATACGATCTTGCATGATGACTGTTGTTATATGCAAATTCAATATAGGAGGTACTTATCAAACTCTCTCTTGATCTAAAACACAAGCCCTCAACATGTCCTCCAAAGTTTGGATAGTTCTTTAAATTGACCGTCCGTTTGGTAAATCCGTCTAAACACAAGCTTGAACCAACGCCTTCTGAAGGCTCCCCAAAACCGTCATGATAACAGTGTTAAAATCAGCAAGATTCTATTGACGATACTCCAGTGTAATCTACTATCTCCTGAATATATAACTGTGCTAACCTATCCAAGGAATAAGTCACCTTAATAGGTAAAAAGTGGGCTGACTTAGTCAAGGGAAACCACTATTACCAAATGGCGTCATGATTCGCTTGGTCCTGGTAGTCCAGCATACAAAATCCATGGAGATACTATCCACTTCCACTCGGGGATTGATAGGGGTTGCAACATCCAAGGGTCTTTGGTGCTCAATCTTCACCTTTTGACATACCAAGCATTATTCACCCATGTGCACACATCCTTTTTCAATCAGCCACAGAACATCTTCCTCAAATCTTGATACATCTTGGTGGCACCAGGATGAAGGGTGAAATGACTCTTATGGGCTTCCTCCAAAATATCCTTCGGAGGTCACCACTAGCAGGTACACATATACGACCTTCAAACCTCCATAAACTATCATTCCCTTGGGTAAAACCTTTCAACTTCTGGGCTCTTCCTGCCTCTAAGGTCTCTTGAAATTCTCTATCTTCCTTGGGCTTGAGCAATTCTTTCCTTGAATTCACTTGTCACACTAAGGTGACAAGCTCTTATGCCCTTAGTGGTCAAGGTCATTCCTAGGTTGAGGTCTCAAATTGCTCAATTAACTCAATCTCTTTCACCATAAACGGGACACTTGTAAGGATTTCCTACTTCAGCATAAGCTACAACATTAGCTTTACCTGGATGATAGTTTAACCCGAAAATCATAATCTTTTAAAACTCCATCCACCTTTTTGCCTCATGTTTAGCTCTTTTTGATCAAAGAGATATTTCAAACTCTTGTGATCAAAAAACACCTAAAACCTCACTCGTATAAATGGTGTCTCCAAATCTTTAGAGCAAACACGAGGCGGCTAACTCAAGGTCATGGGTGGGGTAATTCCCTCATGTGGCTTTGAGTTGCCTGATGCATGGCACCACTTGCCTCTCATTCATCGGTCACAACCAAACCCTTCCTCGAAAGCATCACAGTACACTTCGAAAGGCACATTGGGTTCGGGTGACACTAAAGCGAGGGTTGAGGTTAGCTTGTGTTTCAGCTCTTGAAAGCTCTTTTCAACTGGCAAGTCCCATGAAAAAGATGTTTTCCTTCATTAGCTTATCAGAGGAAGGGAAATCTAGGAAAATCCCTTGATAAACCGACGGTAATAACAAGCTAAACCTAAAAGCTCCTTACTTCAGTTCCGTGGTTGGTCTTTCCAGAGTACAAGGGTTCCACCTTACTAGGATCTCCAGCAATTCCTTTCTTAGATACTACATGCCTAAAAATTTCACCTCATCCAACCAGAATTCACACTTAGAAAGCTTGGCATATAGTTTCTTTTCCTTCAGGATTTCCAGTACTATAGTTAGGTGGCGTTCATGCTCCTCGTGGGTCTTAGAGTAGATGAGAATGTCATCTATAAACAACCACGCTGGATCTTAAATAAGGTCTAAAGATCCTATTCATGTAATCCATAAAAATTGCTGGAGCATTGGTTAATCCAAAGGACATTCCTCCAAACTCAAAATGGCCGTATAGATTAAAAGGCCGTTTTTGGTATATCTTCATCTCACCCTAATTCTTGGTGGTAACCTGACCTCAAATCAATCTTAGAAACACATTTTTGCCCCATTAGTGGTACATCAAGTCATCTATCCTAGGCAAAGGGTATTTGTTCTTCACTTTCACTTTATTCAATTGCCTATAGTCAACACACATTCATACTCCATCCTTTTTCTTCACAAACAACACAGGGGCTCCCCAAGGTGACGCACTAGGCCTAACAAACTTTTCTCCAATAAATCCTCCAATTGAGCTTTAACTGGTAGACTCTAATGGGGACATCCCTATGGGGCTATGGATATGGACCTGCACAGAAGCAATTCTATGGAAAACTCTATCTCTCTTGGGGGAAACTCTGGTTATATTCTGGAAATACTCGGGATAATTTCTTACTCGAGTATCTCATCGATACTTGCTCAAAGTCTCATCACTAGCGCTAAGAAAATATAACCTTTACTACCCTTACACAGTCCATCACAGCGTTTATGTAAAGACTTATGGGTTTCTTAGGTCTAATGGGAACAGAAAGAAAGTAATGGTTTCTCATAAGGTTTAACGTACACGGTTGGTTCAAGCCAATCCATGCCAAGAATCACATCTAAACCTTGCATGGGTAAGCAAATGAGATCTAAAACAAATGATCTATTCTCAATAACAATGGCAATTAAACAACATTTACAAGTCCTAACAGGTTCCAGATAAGGATAGAAACAATAAGGTCAAAAGGAAGCTGGTATATGCAAGTTAAGGGTTTTAACACACGAGTGGGAGATAAAAGAATGGGAGGCGCAGGAATCATATAGTACAATTAAGTTTCTACCATACATATTACACTTACCTTCCACGAGATTTCGTGACTTGTCGTTCTTAGCATTAACGGTGAATACCCTTCCTTGGTATTCCTGGCTTGGGATTGGGGATTGGCGGGTTCCTTTCTTGCATTCTGGGAGTAATGACCTGGTTTCACAGGATAGCACTGATTTGTTAGGGCTCGACATGGCATGCTCCCATGATTCTTGCCGCACTTGGGACATTCCATGGATGGCACGGGTCGTGGAGGTCTGGACCTCTTTGTGGTGCTTTCCCTTTATTGTTATTATTGTTGTTGTTGCGATTGTTGCTGGGATTATATAGCGGTTGTTGTTGTTGTTCGGCCTCCTTGTGAAAGTTCCTTTGTGGCACTTGTGGTCTTGATTGATGTGGAAATGGAGGTCGATTTACCTCTTGACTATTGACCTAAGTGTCAGCTTTTTAATGATATTCTCAGAACTTTAAGTACCAAGCTTCTCTTCCCTTTCTTCAATGATGCGGCATTTGTTGACTAAGGTAGAGAAATCCCTAGATTTCCAAGTGCGCAGCTCCCACATTAGTTTCTCCTTTAACCCTGACTCGTATTAAATGCATTTCCAATACTCATTCAGGGTTACCTTGGTACATCCTTGAGAACTTAATGAGTTCCTCAAATCTGGCAGTATCCTGGCCACATTCATATTCCCCTGGACAAGTTGCATGAATTCAATGTCCTTAGCATTTCTAACGGACTCGGAAATACCTCGTAAAAATGGACCTTGAATAATTCCCAATCAATGTCCACTCGGTTGCCTCAGAGTCTCGACACGTGTCAAAAGCGGCATACCCTCAAGCATGTGGGTGGCAAAAGTGACCTTCTCCTCGGAACATGGAACTCAGCAAACCTTCTCAATATTCAAAATCCATTCATCTGCTACATTAGGATTAGGGTCCCCTTGAAAACGGTGGATTCGCCTGGAAATTCCCAAAACGAGCATGTTCGGGATTCATGTCCTTGATTTATATTAGCTTGACGTTGATCCATCCGTTCCATCATCATTCTCATGGTCCTTGCCGTCGGAAGTGCTTCAGCGGTCTCATTATTCTTGGTTATTATTGTGCCGCGCTCCTAGTCTGTTTCGTCGTCCATTGGTCCCTATACACACAACGGCAACACTGAGGTGATCAAGCCCAATATTCCATGCAAAGTGAGCAAGTTACCATGGCACTTTCAACATCCAGTAGTCATGTATTTCTAATCCTCAAGCTCATCCTAATGATAAACATACACATGACATTAACGTATTATGCTTAGAAGCATAGTCAATCCAATCCTGAGGCTCAGTAAAGGCGAAACCTGATACCAAAATGTAACACCCTAATAATTAACCCAATACACCTAGGCGGTCTCTCGTTAATTACTAGACTTTACTCTGCTCAAGTTCCTTAATCATGCTTTGAAAATACTTAGTGAAATTACGAGCCATTTTTTTACATAATTGAAAACGTAAGGCGCTTAACGTGAATGATTTAGCAAAATTTAAAAGACACATAGGAATTTACAAACATCACATCATAATATATTGGCTCCATCATACAGTCCATAATTACATATCATATAGATATTTACCAGAGAATAAACTAAGTGTAGGCAATAATAAAACATAAATAATATATGGATGGAAGGACATCCATTAATGGCACCTAGTAATAACACTCAGGGATAGGATAGATATCTGAAATATTGAGTGAAACTAGCAGGTAAGCAACTCCGGTGGCAGCCTCAATGTGATTCACGAACGCTTCCTTCTATTTTCTTGAAGACGAGATGGAAAGAAAAATAGAGGGAGTGAGAAACTTATAAAAAGATATCAGTAGGGTACTCACCTCATGATGCATTGTGTCATCATCATCGTCCCCAGGAACCTCGGGTTATTATGAAATAGTGAGCATGCTAAGATTGATTTATTAAGTTCGAAAATATACTTCCGAGGTTCGTAAATTTAATCATGCGTCTATAATGCATCATAAACTTAGCATGTCATGTTTATAATGAACTTTTCCTTTCATATATAATAACATAGTTATGCATAAAATCACATCATATTCCTCATCATCATTTCATAATACTATGCATAGCAAATATTATATTTCTCATCATCATCTCATAAATACTATGCATGGCAGAACATCATATTCACATAATGCATTTACTTAGTTTCTTAGGTGACTTAAAGTTACTTTCATCATCATTTTCCTGGGCCACCTCTATTTACCCTTTTGGGAGTAATCTAGGTTATGAGCTCATACCTTGCTAGTCGTCACAAGCACATACTTATCCCTTTTGATAAGTAAAAACGATCTCTTACCCTTTTGAGACAGACTAGGGGGCAAGAATCACCTTTACCGCCTATAGTTTGATGGGTCCAAAGGATCATTTCCTCATATATTTTGAGTCACCTTTAAGTCTTTGCATGTTATATCATAATACAATTCTTCATTCATAATCATCATAACATTTCTCATTTATAGTCTTATGCAGAAATAATATATACCAACTGTAATCATGCATTACTAGGAGATTCCAGGAGAGGTGGGATGGACACGCTTAAATCCAAATCTTTCCTTTTAGCAGAATTTTTCCAATTGCACTCTTACAGTAATACACTTTCTTTTAGGATAATTAGAATATGTCTTTCTCATGCATAAGTTTTCATTGTTTGCAACCAGCAACTATAACATATAAACCAGGGAATCAATCAATGACACCAAATTCTTAATAAGCATCAAATACATATTTCATCACATAAATTACTAGCTTCCCATAAAATTCTTACAAAGTTTTAAAACTCTTTTAGAACTAATACTTTGTTAAACTTGAAAGAAGTCATCCAACTTTCAGGCCTTTAACCATGGGACCGATTTATAACTTGAAAGAATGTTTTATAATTAAATCTTTCACTTAAGATAAAAGGAGCAAGTCTTGACTTTAGAGATTTAGGTGACATCTTAATCATTACCATGCTATGCAACCTCATTTAATCTTATCTTTATAAGGTGATAGCTTGGAATTATAAACATGATATGCAATTCTATTTCTTTATCTTTAAGATTTAAGGTGATAACTTGAAAATTAAACATGATGCAAGAACTTGTAATATAAACATGATGCAAGAACTGGAGCGGCGGTCATACGCATAGGACCAGTGGAGGGAGAGAGAATCTAAGCAGCAGAAGGGCGTAGTAACGACGCAGGACCGGTGAGGGGGATGAGAATTACATTTTCATTTTATCTCAAGACTTCTTAAAGAATAAATTCTTTAACTCCAATTATCTCATTTCTTTGCTTATGATTCATAAGCAAGTCTTTGAGCTCTAGGATTTTTAGGTGATGACATAAAATAAACATGTCATGCATTGACTTTTTAGCCATTATAAAATAAAGTGAAGCATAAAATAAATATGAGATGCAACTCTTTATTATCTTTAGAGATTAAGTGACAACTTGAAATTTAAACATGAAATGCAAGCTTGGAAATTTAAACATGAATATGCAAGTTCATTTATTCATTCTTGAGAATTTAGTGATGACATAGAAGTAAACATGGTTATGCAAGGCATAAACTTAAACATGGATGCAAGTTCATTTTATTTCTTTACTAGAGCTCCTCCAAGACTTTAATATAAATTCAACCCAATATATCTTAGCAAGACAAAGTGAAAAATACATCTTTCAAGTTCTAAACTCAAGATCATAAAAACATCATAAAAATATTATTCTTTAAAGTTTTGCATCAAGTGAACTTTCAAGCTTTAGAGGCCTAACTTGTGATGGATTCACAACCCACCCTCAAGGTCCTCATCATCAAGCCATCATCTTAGTCCCACCTAGGCCATATGGCTGAATTGTTCAAAGAAAAAGGAAGAAGAAAACCAAATGGAAAAACTAGAGAAAATCCATGAAATCATCATTTTGAACCAAGAACAACACTTAGCAAAGCATAGAAATAAACTTAAAAACAACTCCCTACCTAATCTGATTTGAAGGAAAGGAAGAGAACTTGGTTTCCTTGAGTGAAATGAAAGAAAATATTCTTGAAAAGTTGAAGAAAGAATTCAGCCAAGAGGAGGAGGAAATGAAGCTTTTGGTGCTCCTAAAACTAGAATTTGTAGTTATGAACTAAGCATCTAAACTATCTTCAAGCATGCCTATTTATAGAGATTTTGCAGCTCATAAATGGACAAAGGAAGGAAGAAATCTGACCAAAAATTTTAAAAAAATAAGGAAAGAAAAATCATTTTGTTTGGTGGCTTAAAACATGGAATCATGTTTCCATGTCATGATTCTTGATTCTTTGGATTTGTGTAATAATTTTCTGACTTATTACTCAATAATTTCGTGCATTACAGCCTTGTGGAAGAGGATTTTGTGTGTTCCATGTATTTTTTAGGTGTAGGCAAGGTATTCATGCAATTTAAGAATTTACATTTAAGGGTTTAAGTGAATTACTAAGCAATTTGGGTGTTTTAAGCAATTTTAGGTTCTAATCAATCTAAATAAATAATTTTGACTCTAGATTAGTAATTAGAATTTAATAAGCTTTAATTTGAGCCTAATATTGCTTAGGTTAATTTGACAAATCAAAAATCTCAAAATTTGTAAAACTCCAAAGGCGGGGCAAAACAACATTTTACTAAAAATTGCCCGAGACCACCCGAGCTTAACCAATGGTTAATCATGGCTTAAAAACACCTTTTAACACATTTTAGTGAGGTTCAGGCTTAAGTCGACAACAAATGGAGTTGGGAGCAAGGATAAGGGCGTTTTGTCATTGACGTCGAGAACTAAAATTAGGATTTTCTCCTCTCTAACACACATAACACAAACAATCCCTTATTAACATCAAAACATCCCCTAAGGATGGGTGGGGCCCACGATCCTCATTTTCTGAGTAAAATAACCTAGGGGGCATTTTGGTCATTTTAAGTCCAAAAATTGGGTTTGCAATACTTGCACGAATTGCTCCTAACTTCTAACGTTATATTCCTTTATTAAGGATTGTTTGGTCTCAAATTTTATATAATATTTACCTACGTAATTCGTAATTCCTAATGATAGTAAAAATTCAGTAAAAATTGGCGTA
>JAMLFY010001354.1:0-14506 GCA_030441495.1 Dalbergia oliveri
TGCCAATGGATGATGCTAGGATGATAAGGATGCGAGAAGAGAGGTTGAAGAAGGCGCGGCGGTGGCAAAGGGGAAGGCCGTGGCCTCTTCACCTTTTCCTCTTTTTATTTATTTTCTTTTGTTAAATTTTTGAATGATGATGATATTGTTGTCACTGCGGATCTACCTTGTTCTTTCCTTTGTTGTTGCTGGGTTGTCTTGCTGAAATTGTTGATGGTTTCTTTGCAGATTTTTTTTTTTCCTTCTGCTGACTGCTTGATGATGTATCAGGATGTATTTTTTGCGTTTTATTTTTTTGTTGGCTGATGATAATGGTGATGGTCTGTAATTTATGGATTGCTAGTGGTATGGGGTGAAGTGAGATTGGGTGTTGCTGGGTTCTTTGCTTGATTTGTTTTTTTTTTTTTGGAATGGAGGTGATGATCCGATGGTCGTTCCAGACCTTTGATAAAATGAGGATTTATGGATGCCGCTCTCCTCTCTCTTATCCAACATTTACAGCCCTATGTCACATTCCAGGACAGAAAGAAAATTTAGCATTTTGCAAAGTGAAATGATGATGTCCAGAATATGACATTTCTCTCTCCCTATGGCTTTATAATAGGGAACATGGGCAAGAAACCCGTGATACTCCTTTTGTTCTCTTTTTGTTGTTTTTTCCTTTTTATTATTTTTTGTTTTACAAAGGGACATGACAAACTTTGAATTGGTAGTTTATTTGCTTTTGTACTCAGGAGACAACATTATAACCATTTGTCACTTTTTCTTTTATTTATTTTTTTATTTTTTCATCATTTGACCGTTTCCCTTTTTCTTAAAATGGCTGAACAAAATTTTTTTTTTGTCAAAAGAACTAAATAAAAAGACTATAAAAGAAATTCACTTATATTATGAATTATGCAAATTTTTGGGTTTTCTATTTAAAAGACCGGACAAAATCTGTGTTCAGCTTGCCCTCTTTACTCATTTCTTATAAGAGACATGAAAAACCTAAGTTTTACATATTATCTTTATAAGGAATGAGTAAAGATATGAATATTGATTTTGTTCGGAATGCATGAAATGCAAACAATCTAAATCTAAACAAAAAAGAAAAATGCACATTTAAGAAAATTGAATGCAACTATGCAACTCAAAAATCATGCAAAGAAAAGAAACTAACTTGACACAAATTCACAAATGGCAAGAAATGTAAGAACCAACGGAAACATGGAATTCAAAAGCCGACAGGAGCTGACTAGAAAACAAAAGATCATGTGATCAATGAAAATGGATCAACGAGCGACAAAAAAGTTTTGAGACTGAACTGGATACAGTCCACAAGTGTAGGAAATGAAAATGATAATCTGGGCCGACGGGAAAAGTAAATTTGGCAATCTGAGGCCGACATGGAAAGTAAAATGGTGGCAATTGAGGTTGACATGAAATGTAAATAGCAATTAGGCTCAGACTGAAAGTAAAATGGTGGCAATCTAGGCGAAAAATAAATTGGCAATCTGAGGCCGACAAGAAAGTAAAGTGGCAATCTGAGGCCGACTGAAATGTAAATTGGCAATCTGAGGCCGACATGAAAAATAATTGGCAATCTAGGCCGACTGGAAAGTAAAATTGGCAATCTGAGGCCCGGAATGTAAGTGGAATCTAGGCCGATGAAAATAAATTGGCAATCTGAGGCCGACTAAAGTAAATTGGCAATCTAGGCCGACTGAAATGTAAATTTGGCAATCTGAGGCCGACTGAAAGTAAATAGTGGCAATCTGAGGCCGACAAGAAAAGTAAAGTGGCAATCTGAGGCCGATGAAAAGTAAATGGTGGCAATCTGAGGCCGACAAGAAAAGTAAGTGGCAATCTGAGGCCGACTGAAAGTAAATTGGTGGCAATCTGAGGCCGACTGAAAAATAAATTGCACTGAAAACAATGATTTGCACTGCCTTTTTGGTTATATGC
The DNA here is from genome assembly GCA_030441495.1 of Dalbergia oliveri. Lineage (NCBI taxonomy): Eukaryota > Viridiplantae > Streptophyta > Magnoliopsida > Fabales > Fabaceae > Dalbergia > Dalbergia oliveri. Next base: position 1,948 of record JAMLFY010001354.1, read on the forward strand.
AAAAGTCATGAATTTATCACTCACTTGCAGTTATTTCAGACACATTCTTGAAGAACTAACTGTATCCAAATCAAGCAAGCCTCGAGGAAGACTTTAACCGATCAAACTCGTAATTCTTGAGCTGGACTTTCTGCACAAATAAAACTTCCTCTTCCTCTGGAACTTTACCCACTTCTTTCCATTCTTTCTTCTTTTCTCTTTTCCCCTTTTTAAGGATGATGATTGCTTTCTGCCAAGCTTAATTGAAACTTCTGAATTCTTTGGTGTGATGCTAGTCATTGATGTATTGCTATAAACATTGTTAGGTTGTATAATTTAAACTTAAATATATCCTACTTGAGACATCGTAAATAAACATGCATTCAAAGAGAAAGTGGAAGAATTAACTGAATGGACATATTTATTGCTTGGTGTATTGGATGACAAAATATTTGGAAAGAGACAACCACAAAAATGAAAGATAGGATTGTGAAAGACATGAAAATTTTGCCCCAGTTTGGGTTCTTTGTGGCTCATTCAATTGATTTCTCAGCAAATTGGATGCTATAACCATTGCTTCCGTTGTTGAGCCTTCAATTTTTTTTCTTAATTCCCCAAACTGCCCTAGCTTCAGCCTAGCCCTTTTGCTCAGAGGATGAACTTATCACCAAAATTGCCCCAGTGTAGATTGCTTGAGATGATGCTTTGCTCTAACTTTTGCTTAGGCCGCTCTTTCGAGTTTTCGACCTAACGAGCTCTCCTTTTTGTTTTGCCCTAATTTTTGCTTAGGCCGCTCTTTCGAGTTTTCAACCTAACGGGTATTTTTCTTTTTTTTTTAGATTTTTTTTCAAGCATAAAACCTTTTGACTTGCATCAGTGTTGATTGGTTTAGGCAATTCTTGTCCATCCATGTTTTGCAAAATCAATGCTCCCTAGAGCGCTTGTTTGACAATGTAAGGACCCTCATAACTCGGAGCCCATTTTCCCCGTGCGTCCTCCTGGTTCGGGAGAATTTTCTTCAGAACCAAATCTCCCGATAAAAATCTCTAGGACGAACTTTCTTGTTAAAAGCTTTGGCCATCCTACTTTGGTACAATTGGCCATGACAAATAGCTGTCAATCTTCTTTCTTCTATCATGTTCAATTGTTCACATCGAGCCTTCACCCATTCAGATTCCTCTAGTTCACCTCCATTAGAACCCTTAATGACGGGATTTCCACTTCTATGGGATACAGCTTCTGTTCCATATACCAATGAGAAGGGAGTCATCCTTGTGCTCGATCGTATGTTGGTACGATATGCATGTAAAGCATATGGTAGCATCTCATGCCAATCTTTGTAGTTCACAACCATTTTGGCGATGATTTTCTTGATGTTCTTATTTGCAGCCTCAACGCGCCATTCATCTAGGTCTGTAAGGAGCTGAGTTGTGGTGCTTGATTTTGAAAGTCTTGAAAAATTTCTGAACTTCGGCACCATTGAGATTAGGAGCATTGTCTGTGATGATTCTTTCTGGAATTCCATATCTAGATAATGTCCTTCTTGATGAATCTAAGAAACACCTTCTGTGTGATGCTGGCATATGAAGCAGCTTCCACCCACTTAGTGAAATAGTCTATTGCCACCAAAATGAAGCGATGACCATTGGATGCCTTGGGATTAATTGAGCCGATCACATCCATGCCCCACATCGAGAAAGGCCAGGGAGATACCATGTTGTGTAATGGAACTGGAGGAGCATTGATTCGCTGCATATATTTGGCATTTGTGGCACTTCCGAACATGATTGATAAAGTCATTCTCCATGGTGGACCAGGAATAACCACTTCTTAGGATTTTGCGTGCCATCATGTGTCCATTGGCATGAGTTCCGCAAATTCCTTCATGGACTTCAGTCATGATTATTCGAGCTTCATGAGCATCTACACATCTAAGGAGAGTGGTGTCATGATTCCTCTTGTAAAGGACTTCCCCATTCAGGAAAAAGGACATAGCCAGTCGGATTGTCTTCTTGCTTATCTCATTTGCCCCAGCTGGGTATTCTCCTTTTTGAATATATTGCTTGATATCATGATACCATGGTTGACCGTCTGGTTCAGCCTTACATTACCACAGGATACTGGTTCATCTTGTACCTCTACATGGATAGGTTGGACATTGGTGTGGACTTCCAATTTAGTCATTACAGCCAAAGTCGCCAATGCATCCGCATATTGGTTCTTATCTCGAGTTAAGTGAGAAAATGATATATCATCAAAGTGCTCAATTAGTCGAGACAAGTGCTTTTGATAAGGTACCAATTTGGGATCCTTTGTACGCCATTGTCCATTAACTTGGTAGATTATGAGTGCCGAATCTCCAAAGACTTTTAGTTCTTTGATTCCCAAGTCAATTGCCACTTGCAAACCATTTGCACATGCTTCATACTCTGCAATGTTGTTGGTACATTCAAAATCTAATTTGATGGAGACCTGTTTTCCAGCTGGAGACTACGACAGCTCCTACTCCACATCCATTCATGTTGACAGCCCCATCAAAGTACATCTTCCATGTATTCTCCTCTTCTACATCTTCTTTTTCCACCACCAATACCTCGTTATCAGGAAACTCAGCCGTGGTGGGTTGTCCATCCTCCAAAGGGTTTTCAGCTAGGTGATCAGCAATTGCACCTCCCTTGACAGACTTTTGAGTCACATACTTGATATCAAATTCTGCAGTATCACTTGCCACTTTGACATTCTCAATGACACATGGGGACTATCAAATATGTATCTCAATGGATCCATTCGAGAGATTAACCAAGTAGTGTAGTATAACATGTATTGCCTCAGCCTTTTAGAGGCCCATGCTAATGCACAACAGGTCTTCTCAATTGCCAAATAGCGGATTCACAGTCATTAAACTTCTTGCTCAGATAATAAATAGCTTGTTCCTTCTTTCCATACTCATCATATTGTCCCAACATTGCCCCAAGTGACGTGGGCAACACTGAGGTACAATATTAGAGGACGACCTGGTATAGGTGGGGTCAAAACTGGAGGTTTTACTAAATAAGCCTTTATTTTGTCAAAGGCTTCTTGGCACTCTTCATTCCATTCTCCAGGTTGATGTTTTCGTAACAGCTTGAATATCGGCTCACAAGTGCTAGTCAAATTGGCAATGAATCTAGCAATGTAGTTGAGCCTCCCAAGAAAACTTCTCACTTCCTTTTCGGTTCGGGAGCCGGCATCTCCTGGATCGCCTTTACTTTGTCTGGATCTACCTTTATCCCCTCTCGCGACAATGAATCCGAGTAATTTCCCTGAGATGCTCCAAAGACACATTTATTCGGGTTCAGCCGCAGCTTATATTTTCTGAGCCTTTCAAACAACTTTTGTAGAACTTACATGACTTTCTCCCTCTTTAGACTTGGCGACCATGTCATCCACATACACTTCAATCTCTTTATGCATCATGTCATGGAATAATGCAACCATGGCACGTTGGTAGGTGGCACCAGCATTTTCAATCCGAATGGCATGACTATAGCAGAATGTTCCCCACGCGTTATGAAAGTAGTTTTTCCTTTGTCGTGAACGTCCATAGGAATCTGATTATACCCCAGTACCCATCCATAAATGAAAAGCGGTGATTTCCAGCTGTATTATCGACTAGGACATCAATGTGAGGGAGTGGAAAATCGTCTTTTGGACTAGCTTTGTTTAGATCCCGATAATCCACGCACATTCTAACTTTTCCATCCTTTTTAGGCACGGGCACAATGTTAGCCACCCAGTCAGTGTGTCTTGACACCTCCAAAAATCCGGCCTCTAGCTGTTTAGTCACCTCCTCTTTTATTTTCAATGACATTTCAGGCCGCATCCTTCTCAACTTTTGCTTTTTCGTTTAGCTTCCGCATATAAAGGAATCTTATGTGAAGCTATTTCTGGATCCAGCCCGGCATATCATGGTAGGACCACGCAAAGACATCCAGGTATTCTTTGAACAATGCAATCATTTCTAGCGTTCTGGATTTTCCACTATTTTCAGCTCCTTTTTCTCTTTTCATGCCCATGTTAATCAGCTCGATCACCTCATTGTCTAAGTCAAATCCCTTTTCTGATGTTCCAGGAGGTTGAAAATTGCCCAACAATTTCTTGATCTTCATCAGATTCATGGCTATCACAATCAATTGCAGCAAGAGAACCAATTGACGAGTTTTCAAATTCCCTTTCATGAGGCAAAATTTCTATAGCATTTAGATTCCTGGAAAGCAATTGTGGTGGGTTGGAAGGCCAAAATAGATAGTGGAAAAATGCAAAATAAAATAAGAAAAATAAAAATTAATGAGCTAAAAATGATGGTAAAGAGAAAGCAAATAGAGGACTGAACAAGAAGAATGAAAGACACCAAGAAATATAAAAAATGCGGGAATAGGAAGAAATATTGCTGAATAAACACACAAGTTTATTTATGATGTCTTCAAGTAGCATAAATAAAAGCATAAATAGTCTTTACTGATACAACACAAATAATTACTTTGCAGCAATAACATCAATCACTTGTTCAGCCTTCCAGCCATCAGCATTTCATCATTGTTGGCAGCATAAATCTTGTTGCTCTCTTCAGTTGTCTCTATGTCCAAGGTGTTGATGGTGAGACGGTAGCAAGGGGAATGAACTTTTCCACCTGGAATCACTTCAGCTGGACTAGGAAATGTCTCCTTCAAGTGAGGGATCTGCTTTATTTTCTTCTCATGTTTCTCCTGTTGGAGGGCCATAGCATCCATTTCCTCTTCTAATGGTGCATTATATCCCAACCCAAATCGATTAGGTTTCTTGGAGAATATAGGTATTCTAATACCTTGCAACTGGTCCTAACCCCTTACCATGTAGGTATCCATTCTTAGCCATGATATGAGCCACTATTTGATTAACATTCTGCATTATGGACCCACTGCATTCATATCCGGGCTTCACCAACTCCAGGCTATGCCACAAGTTATTGTCTATCGACTCCACATTCTCCACATATGGTAGTGAGACTGGTTTGGATACAATGATGTCCCTTTCTCCATGGATTGTGACAACTGATCCATTCTCAATATATTTAACCTTTTGATGCAAGGTTGAAGGGACAGCACGATATCATTAATCCACGGTCTTCCTAGCAACATGTTATAATCTGAGCCAATCTCCATCACCTGGAATAACACTTCTGATTTGCTTGGCCCAATCTCTAGTGGCAACACCACCTCACCTAGAATGTTTTTCGTAGCTCCATCAAAAGCTTTTACAACCATCACTTGAGGTGATATATCATCCACACTCATTGATAGTTGTTTCAAAGTGGACAGTGGTAATACATTTAACCCTGATCCTCCATCAATAAGGACTCTAGGCACTATGTGGCCTTTGCATTTGAGGGTTATATGTAGCGCTTGTGGGTTAGCCCGTGATATCACTTCTTCATCTAAGAATGTGATCATATTGACACGTTTCACTGGATCCACCATACTTATCATGTTCTCCAATGAAGTGTCGGGCTTGACATAGGCTTCCTTCAGGACCTTCAATATTGCCTTTTGATGAGATTCAGAGGACAAGATTAGTGACAGAGATATTCTAGCAGGAGTCTTCTTTAATTGTTCCAAAATATCATACTCGCTCGTTTCATGATTTTAAGGAACTCTTCTTCCTCCTCTTCTTTTTCTTTTCTTCCTGACTCTAAACCTTTTTCAATACTCCCTTCATCAACAAATTTCCCTTTTTCCAACTCCTTGGGTCCATACACCCTTCCACTTCTTGTTATTCCTTTTACCTCCATGACACTGGTCACTTCCTCACCTTCTTGAGCTTTTGAGGTTTCCCCTATGTCACTTTTCATTTCAACCTTGGTCTCATAATTCCAAGGTACGGCATGTGTGTCCTCATACACAAAGGGTGTTGGTTTCTTCAGGTGATCACTACCTTTCTGGCTTTGGTGCCTGATTAAGCGGAGGCACTCGAAGTACAAAACGCTCGATCACATTCACCTCCTCAAAGACATTTTGCTTCTTTTTTGCTTGTATAACACCCAAGTTAAGCAATCCCTGTACATGAACCTTGAAATCCCAACATCCTCAATATCATGCCCCAGAACTTCCACAATGGTATGCACAACTTGATTCCGCATCATGTTTCTCATTCTCTATTGTCAGAGGTGCTGCCATATTGTAACCAGCCTCCTTCAAGCCGATAAAAATTTTCTGCATAGGGGTTTGAAGATTCAAAACTTTCTTGATCAGTGGTTCTTCTACCTCCAAAGCATTTACTCGACCTCCTCCTTCATGATTTGGAATTGGATTATGGACAATATCTGGTTTTGACTCCTCTTGAAAATCCAGCCTCCCACAAGCAATTAGCTTCTTCACTCCCTTGAAACCTTCACAATCCTCGATGGAATGTCCTGCTATGTCCATATGATATTTGCAAGTTAAGTTCGGGTTATACCAAGCTGGGTATGGTGGTTCTAATGGACGCACAGGATATGCCGAGATGAGATGAGCATCAACTAGTCGTTGAAAAAGACAGCATTTGAGATGGATAGTTTCGGGAAAGGTGGTAAGTTTGGGAATCGAGAACGACTTTGGTTTTGGGTATTAGGCCGTGGTGGTGTGGTATTTGGGTGATTCTGAGGATGTATGGTTGGGTTGTAGGTGTATGTTGGGCGAGCTGGTTGGTATGGGCGTATATGGATGTTATTGACTTGAGGTTGGTGGTATGGAATTGTATTTGCATTTGGAGTGACTTGGTATAGTGGGTAAGGAGAGATGGATGGTATTTGGGGTCTTGGCCGTGTCGAGGTATATCTTGGAATGAAAGGTTGCTGACCTTGCACATAACTTACTTCCGCCTCTTTTTTCCTAGGCGGGAATCCTCTTCTCGTGTCCTCATTGCTCATAGGAAGTTTCCAGCTTTAGCCAAACTCTCAATTCTTTCACCTGGTCACTAGCTCAGAAAAGTCTTTGTATGCTGCTCCTGCCATTGTCCCAATATAAGGAGATCCTAAGGTCCCCAAAAAGTACGAACACATTTCAGAAGGGATGAGTGGCGGTTGCACCTGAGCGGCTAAAGTTCTCCATCTTTGAGCATATTGTTTAAATGACTCCTCCTTCTTCCTTTGCATTGTGCTTAATTGCTCACGGTGGGTGCTATTTCCATGTTGAACTTGTACTGACTCATGAATTGATCAACCAATTCTCTCCAACAGGAAATTTTAGAATGGTCTAACTGAATATACCATTCTAAAGCAGGACCACTTAAGCTTTCATGGAAAAAGCTGATGAGAAACTTCTCATCTTTGGACCATATCGCCATTTTAGTAGGAACTCTTCAAATGGAACAAAGGATTGCCGGTCCCATCATATTTTGAGAAGTCGGGAACCTTGAAGTCTTTGGGAACTATCAGATCTACAGGAGGACATAGTTGCTCAATTTCCACATAACCATAGGTGTTAGGTCCCTGAATGGCTTTAATTTGATCCTGAATCTTCTTCATCCATTCTTCTCTGAATTTGTCTTTATTCACCTCTGGACGGCTATTTTCTGAGGAAAATGGTTGTTTTTGGATGACAACATGAGGTGGCTCCCAAAAGGGGTAGCATGCCCGTGCCTGCCAGGATGAATGTTCTCTAATGGGCGATAGCCTTCCCCAATTGGGATCACCAATGGCATTGTTGGTGGTGGCTGTCCATGAAGGTTATTCAGAATTTCATCCCCTTCGTTCACCCCTTGAGTGACATTTACAGCCACATTTGATGTTCCCGGTATGGCTACCATTGCAGTGCTTGGTTGTACCCTACTGACGCAGTCACTATGTCTCGGTTTGGATTAGCTCCTAATAAATCCAGTGACTCCTTCATGGCTCTCATCATTTCTTCCATCTTTGCTTGGTTATTTGACATTTCATTCAATTTCCCTCTCACTTGCATCGACTTCCATGCTCAAACCTTTTACTTGGTCAGAAGCACTTTCTGGTTCATGATTACCACCAGCCATCTTAGTCCGAGCTCTGGTATTGTGAATACGAGTTAGATCGGTATCTTCCTTCCTTGGGCGCCCAATTGTGACACAGTTTTACCTATTGTTAAGAAGAAAAGAGAAAAAGAATTAGTGAAAAGATAAAAATATTGCAATTTGTTAGAGAGCGGCAAATATATCTGGTCTTGACGTGAGTATCTTTGATGATAACTGTTTCCAGAACGTCTCGTTCAAAGGTACTAAGTTATAGTATTGCCATGAGACCAACACAATGCAAAGAAGCAACCATTCTTTTATTTATCATTTGTCACAATCATCATTTTTCATACAACCATTCAAAAGGAAATACATCATAAATGTCGACAACAATGCTACCCAACAGAAAAGCCTTTATGTGTCTTCAACGTCTTCCGCGATTATTTGCTTCATTCTCCCAATCAAGTCCTTACAATAGCCAACAAAGCTGCTAATTTCAGTTGGGGTTTCAAAAGGGATGATTTCCTGCTCAGCCAGCTTTAAGTGTCTTGGAACGTCTTCTATTGCCGCATTAGCCAACCCTGCTAAGTTCGAAAACGAATCTTCAACTCATGAATGACATGATCTTGGTGTTGCACCTCAAGATCCAAATTTGCAACTTTTTCCTTTTCTTCTCCTAGGGCAGCTTGATACTTCAGGATCTCATTTTTCATGTGTTGATTTAATTCCTCGCTTCCCTTTGATATTCCTTGCTCATTTCTTCTATTTGTTGCTTCATTTGTTCCTTTCTGCTAGCGCCTTTCTCAGGATCTTGGCCTTTCGAAGTAGCTCCTTTAGTTGCTGATTTTCAGTTATTGCCATATCACGTTCTTGCCTTCGAAGCTTTAGTTCTTTATTGGCAGCTTCAAAACATTCTTTGGTCTTTACCATGTGTTCCTGCCCATTTTTAGCCTTTTACTGGTCCCTTCTAGAATCTGATCTTTTTCAGCAATTTCTCGCTTTAAAGTTGCATAATCATGAGCGTTTTTCAACTCGAACTCCACTTGTACCTTTTCTTGTTTAGCCTTGTCCAACCTTTCTTTCATTTCTTTGATTTCTTCATTTTCATCAGAATGCAAGGCCGATGTCTTGTCAGGAATAATTGTTGTCAAGATTCTGAATGGCAACTTGACCTCTTGAGCTCTACTTTTCACCCATTGGCGGTAATTTTCTTTTACCGCACAACTCCTAACTCCCAATTCTTTTCCTTTTCGATGACGTTGTTCCAAGCAAATCGGACCTTCCGTAGTAGGCTAACGTCATGGGAATCTAGGTAATAAAGGACAAATGGAGTAATTGGCTTGGAAGGCGGTCCCATCATGGGGTAACCAAGCTGCGCAACACCAATGCTGGATTGTAATTTATACACCCTCGAGTACCCATAAGGGGTACATTTGGAAAGTCTCCGCACTGGTAAATCAAGGTCTGTCCATCTTCCCACCAAGGGTACCATCGGATCACCTTTTCATTCAATTTAACCAGGTCTTCAGCCCATTCTCGCCCACTTTTCTTCTTGATACGATGCATTTTTAGATCATCAAGGGGACAAGATGCCTTGTAATTTCTTTGGAAGATATGCGCGTAACCCACACATATAGTATTGGTAAACAACACAAAATTCTCTTACCATTCCTCTCATGACAAAAATCCAAGGAACAGGAGACATCCGCTAGGAGGGCTAAGAGGATTGTGACCATGAAACTTTCTAGCAAGGAACACATCAATTGCTGCAAGATCTATGAAACCGTCAATATTGGGAAACAAGACGGTGCCATAAATGGTGAGGGTCAACACATCTGAAAAAGTGTCCCAATCTTCGGCTTGAGCTAAGCTGTGCAAATGCTTCTCCAAATAATCTCTTGTGAATCCCTTTGTCCCATTTCTACATTTCTGGGCTTCATGCAAATTTCTTACATTTACCTTTAGGACATTTGCTATAGTGTGCAAAGAAGCATAATGTCCTTGGTAATTGTAAGGTTTTTCTCCTTCTAGCGGTAACCCAGGATTCGTTCAAATTCTTCAAGGGTTGGTGCCAACTGAAAATCTTGAAAGGTGAAGCATTTGGAGGATCATAATACTGGGCCAATGCTGATTGCCTCTACCTGTATTTCCACTTCTAATAGGCTCAAGATTTTTCCATATTTTCTTGTGAGAGAAAGACGTTGCGGTGCTTTCAACAGCTGACTCAAGGATCTCAGGCTTTCTGTTCAGGTTTCTTGGTTTTGAGTTGCAAAGTCTTTTTCAATTTCTCTTCATGATTGTTTGGTCTCATGTTTGCTTCCATTTTTTAGATACTCACAACAAGACTTCAATATTGTTCTCTAACAAACCTTAGCAACGAAGAAAAGTGAGTTTTTTATTATATAAAAAGGCAATAAACACTTGTATGTTAAAGAATTTATGTACATAAAATAAATAAATTAATTAAAGAAAAGGTATGCTCCCTTTGTGTCCTATTTGAGGTAAAATATGGGTGTCAGAACTGGTCTATGGTTGTTCTATTTTGTGAGCACTTTCACCAGGTAGGTCTATGATCTCAGGATTTACAGTCTCTAGAGTTAAAGGCTCATTTCGGAATGTTATCCACAACGAAGGTGAACCGCTAGATGTAGGACATTCACGAAAGAGTCACACTCTAGACGAGATTTTCGCAATAACCAAACAGGATGTACATCCAAAATGGCTACCACTACACAATCTCTTACCTATCTCAAGTTGCACTAGACCGGGTATAGGGCCCCACTCGTGTGTGATAAATGTGTGAGTGTTGTGTGTGAAGGGAGCATACAAACCTGGAATCCTATAACTACCCATGGTAAAATACCTGCAAAATAAATACAAACAACAAATATACAAAACCAACAATAGTCGCCTACCCTAAAGTTTTCAAAAAAAAACAAACAAAAGTCGTCTACCTTATGGTTGTCACAAAGAAATAAAATAATGCTGACAAAATTCTAGCATAAAAAGAAAATAACAAGATAAAAATATAAAATAAATAAATATAAAAAAATAAAATAAAATAAACTAAAAAGAAGTTATAATAATGTGCACAATCAATTATTTAGGCTTGACTCTCAGAATTCCCAGTGGAGTCGCCATCTGCGCAGCCGGATCGCGACGGACGGCGAAAAATTTATTTTGTTAAAATTGGAGTCGCCACCAAGTTTATTTAAATTGGGAAAACATGGAAAAACCCGTTTTATTAAAAATTTGGTCTTTAAAACCAGACTTTAGCTCGGAGTTCGGTTATGCATAGGGAAGGGTAGGGATTTAATCCTACGCACCCCTAGTACACCCGTCCTTAAACGGTACCTTAATTGATTTGTGCAAATTATTAATAACCTTTCAAAATATTCATTTTTATATTTTATTTACAACAAAATTTAAAAATTGAGGAACACCAAGCTGTCACAACTCAGGTGTTCAAAATACTGTGTTAACAAACCTTACGGTTAAATTAACATTTTTATTCAAAATACAATATTTCACAAATAAGTAACAAATTTAAACTAAATATATGAAAATGAAAATCTCTTATGAATTATAAATATTTACAAATAAGATAAAAATTTATTTTGATATTTTTTACAAAAATAAAATAAAATATAAAAGAGAACATACTTTTAAAGAAAATTGGAACATCAAGCTGTCACAACTCAGATGTCCAAATGTTCAGTTAACAAGCCGTCCTAAATTAACCTTTTTATTTGAAATAAAATATTTCCTAAAGAAATGATTATTTAAATTAAATAAAATATCTCATAAAAAATTTTACAAATAAGACAAAAATTACAAAAATTTAATTTTGACTTGACAGGGATTCAATCGCTCCTCACGTATCTTCTGTATGGGGAATTCAAAGTCACGTAGTTCTGTTGAGTTATTTGTATGTTGATTGGTTTTATTAGTTTTTTTTAAGAAATTTTGAATATCAAGCGTCAAGCTAAAATATTCCCGAATAGAATTAAAGCCGTCTCGACTCAATTAATTCTTATTTATTTATTAAAACAATTCATTAATTAATAAATTAAATAAAATTTCTTTAATAAAACAAGCACTCAAGTATTTATCTTATGTACGAAAATGGAATGAATCTTTTTTTTATATATTAAACTTTAAATTAAACCAAATCTTAAATGACAAGTCTAAAGTTCAAGAATTAAACAAATACTAAATTAAATAAATAAATCTAAATTAAAACAAACAAATCTAAAATTTATTTCAATAAAATAACACTAAATTAGAATGTAATTAAAACTAAAATTTAAAACTTGGAATTAAAACTCCTTATTTATTTTATCCTATTTTCACTTAAACTAAATTTATAAATTTAATTTTATTAACTTAATCTACTCCTCCCTTCCCCATTCACATATCCCCATTCACATAGACACACACACACATACCTACTTACTAAATCAAACACATTACACTCTCACTAACACACACCCTCTCTCTCACCATATACACAAACACACACAAAGAAAGAGAGAAGGAAGCAGAGAGCAAGACAGAGGAGGATGAGAGATGAGAGATCCAAGAGAGTGCAAGGTAGGAGCGC
>JAMLFY010001355.1:0-14505 GCA_030441495.1 Dalbergia oliveri
CAATGTAAAGCTCACCCAAACTGGAAAGCTAATGCTCCTGAGGAGGAGGAGGTGGAGGATCCGAAGCTATAGTTGTATTTGTGAGGGAAAAGAGAAGAATGGGTGAGTTTTATCTTAAAACTTAGTGAGTGGATCGTCACCTACAACCATAATTGGGACAAGAAGAAAGATATATAAATAATAATGCAATATTCATAAATCATTTCCATTTATAATACATGATAAATCCTGAAATCACAATTTTTGCTAGAAACATGAAAATCATGCTACTTCTCAAGGAATCACTAAAGAACAGACTATCCATAAATTGTAAGGTGGTGCTCCCTTGCGAACCACATCCCTGGTGTATTGATCTAAAAAGGATAGCTTTCCCTTGGTGGGCACTTGGTATACCAAGTTTAACAATTTAACTATCATTAACTCACAGCTCTATTCCCCCAGTCATTCCCTATTTTAAAACCATACTGAAGTCAAAAAGGGTTCAATGATTCTAAGCTCAATATATCATAATTCTCATAAATAAATCCAAAGCTTCACATTTTCTTTCCCTTGACAATAAATAACTTCTTCATCATAATCTGGTCAAAATCACAAATTAAATCATACAAAAGAAATCATAGTTTGAATATGGTCCCATGCATTTCTTATAACAATACTTTCATGAGAGCTTTCAAACATGTTTTCTAGTTATTGGAAAAACACATATAACTCCATATTATACATAGATCTCAAGTTTTACTTTTTTATGAATGCTCAAGAATGCTAAAATACATACATAATGACCAAAATAAGGCCATGAGATCTAACCCACTAACTTGGATAGGTGGAATGTGAAGGACCAACACCAAGGGAGCTTTGGAGAGTTCGGATGACATCAATGTTTGCCATAACAACCATAAAACTCATAAATAATCTATGGCTATCCCTAGTTAACTCTAAATCAACTCTAGCAATATTGGGGAGTATACTCACTTGACAACAACTAAGAGCATAGACACCCACACCCAAGAACATGGAAGAATGGAGAGAAAGAAGACATAATTTATCAACAAATACATACCTTGAAGCTTAGGGGAGGTAGATTTGAGTGGGGCGAGAGTGGAGTGAGTGAAAGAGAAATTTTTGGGGTGAGGGTTTAGAGAAATGGGGTTTTACTAGTTAGGGAGTGTTTAAATAGGGTAATGGGGCCTTTAAATAGAACAACGCCGTTCGGACCGTTCCTGCTTCGGGCACTGCTATAGCGGCAAGGTGCCCCTAGCTACCATCGCAGAACAACAAGGACCGCTATAGTGGTCGGCAGAATGCCAAAAACTCCCCTATAGCGGTAACACCAATACTAACTTTTGCATTTTTTGGGTCTTATCTACATTTGGGGCCTTCCAACAACAAAGCTAGATCCTAGGGGACCTTGAGGCCATACCCAACTTGTCTAGGGACACATATACTCAAGGTATTACAAGTGGTCTTTTGAAAGATTTGAGTCTAGGAGTCTAATTATGATTAAGGAAGGGTGGAAACTTAATCCCACTTACACTTAATACATTCGTATAAATATGATTACCTTAAAGCTCATTATGCAAATTAATTTATAACTTGATAATATTTATTTTCACCTCTTAAAAGTCATAGTTATATACAAAAATAAAAGAAAATTAAATTAAATAAAAAAGAACAAAATTTAAAGAAAAATTAATTTTGTCTTGATAGTTATTAACTATATCAACGAATCCTCCTGGTGCAATAAAGAACTTGATGCCATATCATTCTCCTAGAAAATGCTTGTGTCAAGTTGATTTTATTTTGAAAAGAGTTTTTTTTTCAAAAAAAAAAAAAAAACTATTGCACAGGGCTCATGACAACATTAGCCATATAATAAACCTTATAGATCTTGCGAAATTTGAGAATGATGGATCATATATCAACATCACAAACTATTGTATGGATTTAAAATGAAAATATTATTTTTATTTATCCCATTTTTTACACAATGAAACTCATTAACAGGAAGACACCCGCAAATGCATTACGATAAAAATAAAAATAAACCAAACTTAATACAACTAAACTAAAAGAAACATAGTGATATAAAGAATAGACCAAACCTAAAGTAATATAAATCAAATAAAGAAACGAATCACGTAAAAAGAGCAAGGAAAAGAAAAAACTAAAACATTTGTTTGAATTATGGTCATGAGATTAGTTTAAGTTTCAACATCAAACTTTCAACACCATAAGGAAAACCAAATGGCCCAAACTAAGAAACAAGATAAAGAAACAAGCCTCTCAAAACACGCACTGGAAGTATCACTTCAACATGATATTGAAATTTACCAAAGTGAACGTGTCCTACACAGCCATGGGGAGGGCCACACGGCTTGCAGGCGTGACGTCCCTGAACAATGACAAGCTTAACCTTGCACGATGGGGCACGCCATCCTCGCAGTGCACGATGATGGCCTCATGCGTGACGTCAGTGCCGACCTCGACTTCAACGTCCGAGCACAAGTGCGTGATCGACTCTCAATGCTGTTAATGTGTAGGAATGGGGCAGTTTGGGATGGTGTACATATGTGTGAGGGGAAGATGGTAATGATGTGTTTTAATATGATGTGAGGATGGTTTGTGCCTCTGTGTCATGGTTGTTTGGTTGGGTTGAAAGGGTGATGGTGTTGAATAAAAGTGTGATGGAGATGAGCGGGTGATGCATGTGGTGACGGCGATGGAGGTTGAAGGCTGTAGGTTGGGTGATGGACTGAGGTTTCACGGTCTGTGTCCTCTGCTTTTATTGGTTGTCTATTTATAAAATTTTTTAATAACTAATTGGAGAATGATTTGAAATAAATTGGTTAGGATTCGATAATTGAAATTTCAAAAAGATTTAATTGAGGTTTTGATTGAAAAAAGATTTAATTGGGATTTTAACTAATTGATAATAAATGCTGATTGAACTAATTTTAACAAAAATATTTGAAGCTAACTAAAAAAATTCAATTTTAAAAGTAAATGATTTTTTTTGTTAATTTGTTAATTTTATCAATTTTTTTTAATTTTTCTCATATATAAAAAAAGTCCCGAACAAATATGGTGTTTACATCATGATTATTAACGTTTTTTTTTTTTGTGTGAAGTGGTTAACATAATAAATCTCCTTTAGTGCATTTTATGTGTGTGTGCCTGCATTAACACCTTAATGACATCATTTGTTATATTTTATAGAGATAAATATATTTTACCCCCCTAAATTTTAGGTCATATACAATTTATACCATGATTTTTTAAAATATACATCATAACACCATGAACTTTTCAAACTGTGCAAAAAACCCCTTAGTATAATTTTGGTAACTAATAAAAATAAGATTTGTGTGCACTTAACCCTCTTGATATTTCTAATTTGTTCATCCCCACACATTGTCCGTGAAACTATGTACATTAACCCCTTAACTTTTTCATTATGTGCAACCCGATACCCTGCTATGACTTAAATTTTTAGGGGTTTTTTTTTGCATAATTTGAAAGTTTAAGGTGTCATAATGCACTATTTCAAAGGTAGGTTTTTTTTTGCACAAGTTGATAGTTCAAGGTGTCGTAATGCACATTTTGAAAAGTTTGGGTTTAAATTGCACATGACCTAAAATTCAGGGGTAAAATGCATTTAACCCTATTTTATATTTTACTCATTTGGTAATAAGAAAAGTAAATATTGATGTCATTCTTGGTAGTACCAAAATAATTGAAAGCTCTTGCAAAACCACTGTTTTGTTTCTTGAAGAAACCCAAATTATGATCTTTGATTAAGTTTTGAAGATATTTACCGAGTGAATATCATATTGAAATAGTGAGTGAGGGAAACAATTAGTACCTCCATATCATCACAACTCATGTTTTAGATAAGAAAATGCATGAGAAAAATCTGCACTTTATTTCAGTCCATATCACACTAATATTAGTGTAATCGAATCATATGATATTGTAAAGTAAAAGTTTACTAGTCCAAATAATTTTGTCTTTTAGTATAACCTATTGGGACATCCTTAAACAATATGATATAAAGAATTTATGAAAACTCATATAGGCATTTGTTGAAGAATTAGAAGATTATTTAGTTAATAAGTTTTCTTGTGCTGTATGCTCTCATTGTAAAATAATTATATGACCATCACCACGATGATTGGATTTGAATTTCTTAAATTTCTAAAAGGAATTCAAGGTGATAATATATGCAGATCAATTCACTCGCCATGTGGACCTTTCAAATATTTTATGATTTTAATATATGCATATATGAAATGGTCACTTTGTGCTCTTTTCAATATTGCAACCTAGAGCTTGCGACATTATTGGTGCAAATTAATTTACTAAGAGCACAATTTCTTAACAACCCAATCAAAACCGGTTATCTTGATGACTCTGGTGAATTTATTTCTCAACATTTTAACGCTTGTAGCCAATGGCATAAATGTTGAACATCTAATTATTCATATTCATATACAAAGAGTTAGTTAGCATAATTAACTTATAAAATACTTCTAGTAGATTGCTAAACCGCTTACTCATGAGAACAAATCTCTCATTTTCTAGTTGTTGCAGCTCTTATTTCTATAAGGCCAACAAGTTGCCAATAATTATCTCCCTTACAATTACTTTGGCTTGCAAATAGTTCCCATTTAAGAATTTTGGAGGTGCAATATATGTAATAATTGCCTATTTTTTCAATCCACATAGGACCCAAAGAAAATTTAGGGATATATATTGGATATGATTCTCTCTTTACAATGTCAAATATATTGAAATATAAATAGAAAATGCTTTAAGTCTCAATTTATATATTGATAATTTGATAATGTTTCCAACATTAGGGGGAGGGAGTAGACAATTGAAAAAAAAATTGGAATGCATTAATATTATTTTATTTGGATCCTTACACAAGGCAATGTAAACTAGAATTACAAAAGATAATGCATTTGCAAATAATAGCAAATGAATTGCCAGATGCATTTTTTGATATAAAATGGATAACTAAATCCTATATACTAGCTGAAAATGCTACAATCTGAATTGATGTCCCTGTTGGACAATTGGTCAATGGTAAACTCGCATTCTAGAAGGTGTGAAACACATGGGATACAAATGGGTTTTTTTGAGAAAAAGAAATGAGAAAATGAAATTGTATGTTATAAGGCTCGATTTGTAGCTTAAGGTTTCTCACAAAGACTTGATATAGATCATGGTGAAACGTATTCTCCAGGAGTGGATGCAATAATATTTTGATATTTAATTAGCTTATCTACACATAATAAACTAAATATGCATTTCATAGATGTTGTCACAACATATATGTACGCTTCATTAAATGATGATATTTACATGAAAAGTCCCTAAAGGATTAAAGATATCAACATCATCAATGAACATCCCCAGGGAATGTACTAATCAAGTTGCACAAATCTATATATGGTCTAAAGCAATCCAGATGAATGTGGTAAACTGTCTCAATGAGTCTTTGATTAAAAAGAGGTTTACAAATGATGCCATTTGCCCCTGCATTTATATAAAGAAAAATTATATCTAGATTCATTATTATAGCGTGTATGTTGATGACTTGAATATCATTAGAACTGAAGTGAAAAGATCTAAAGAGAGTATGTGATGAAAGATCTTGGAAAAATAAAAATTCTATCTCAACCTATAGATTGAGCACTTAACAAATGAAATATTTGTTCATCAATCAACTTACACAAAGAAAATCATTTAGAGATTTTATATGGACAAATCACATCCATTAAGTACTCCAAGGGTTGTAAGTGACTGAAAAAGGATCCATCTCATCCTCAGAAAGGCAATGAAGAAGTTCTTGGTACTAAAGTACCATATTCTAATGCCATAAGAGCACTTATGTATTTTGCTAATGATATATGACCTAATATAGCATTTCCTATAAGTGTATTAGAAAGTATAATTCATCCCTAACTAAAAGGAATTGGAATGGAATTAAACATATCCATCAGTACCTTTGAGGAATAATTGATAGGGGTTATTTTACTTACATGGATCCAATTTATAATTGGTTGGCTATATAGATGTAGGGTATTTATCAGATCCACATAAAGACAGATCTCAAAGGTTACTTATTCATATGTGGTGATATAACTATATCATGGAGATCTACAAAATAGACCTTAGCCACCACTTCTTCAAATCATGCAAAAATAATTGCAATACATGAAGCAAGTAGTGAATGTTTTTGGCTAAGAATAACAAATCAACATGTTCGAGTGTCATTTGGATTATCATATAAGGAAGAAACTCCAACAACTCTGTATGAGGACAACGCAACATGTATAACTTAGCTAAGTATATCAAAGGAGATAGAACAATACACATTTCTCCAAAAATTTTCTTTTGCATGACCTTCAAAAGCATGGAGCAATTAATGTCTAGTAGACTCGTTCAAGTGATAATCTAATAGATTTATTCATAAAGTCACTCATATATATATATATATATATTGAGAAACTAGTGCACAACATCAGGATACGTTGATTGAGAGACCTCTATGCTCTTAAGAGGCAGACACATTGTACTCTTTTTCCTTTAATCAAGATTTTTATCCTATTGGATTTATCCTTCGTAATTCCAACTTGTGAGGATATTGTATTCTTTTCTTCACTAAAATTTTTTTCCCAGGGGTTTTTAATTAGTAAGGTTTTAATGAGGCATATCCTTGGTAGACATCTAAGGAAAAATGTTATGAAATATTATTTAATTATAAATGTTATTATCTTTGGCTGATTCGATACGGTTAAGATATGATTAGATTAGATAGATACTATTATGATTTGGTATGATATTGTATTTCTTGCCTTTTGTTATAAATAGCCTTTTGTATGCTCCATAAAGGACAACTCTTGAGACCATCAATACTATTAATCTCTCTTTTCTATTATATGTTCTCTCATCAATCATTATTTTATAATTGTATACTTGTTAAAATTTTTTGAAACTCTTACAAATAATACTACATCAATGCATGGTTAATAATATTTTATATCTCCATATATAATAGTTGATAATGTATATAATGTATTTTTTTCGTAAAAGAAAATTTCATTCGTAGATAAGTCTAACAACACTTACAAATCTAAATTGAATAAGAAACAATACATTTTGCATTCTGAATGACCAACAATATGTGATTTTGCTCATCACGTGAAGATTATCAATGTCAAAGTATCTCACAATTGAGACCAACATAAAAAGTATTATAGCTTGAAGAATGTATTATGACTCATTCCAAAATAAATCTAAATATTTCTGTATTTGTAAGATAATAAAAAGTATAACAAAACACATAGAGCTGCCACCCTAAAAGAAAGATGGTTGTCCCTCAACAACACTCCACAAACAAAGACTAGAAAAAGAGAGAGAGAGAGAATATTAGGGTTTTTGAAAAGAAAATAAACTTTTTTTATACCCACCAATCAACTGCCTTATGCGTTATCTCTTGATACACGATATCACACATCATCAAACCCTTGAAGTTGAAATTTTCAAATGCGCTGGCATATTTGAATGAAAATAATATATATCGTCATTGTCAACTGTGAAGTAGCTGGAAGATGACTTTTCTTTGCTTTATGTTGAATTATTTTTCTTCTTATTCATTACTAGGTTTTTTTTCCCTGGTAAGAGGTGTTATTTGTTTGAATTAAATATGTTATGGTTGAAATATAATAATTCAGTAGGTTTAGATAAAAGAGAGACTCTCATGTGTAAATCACTAATATGAAACAATTATTTACCTATTGTTCCCTTAATTTTATGTCATCTATCCAAAAAAAAAAAAAAAGACACATGTTAAGAAAACAATAAATCAATTTTGGAAATATACAAAGTTATATAAGTGAAAAAGATTACTCCTACTAACATAAACATATTCCTATTAATTTATTTAATATAATTAATTGTGCTTGGGTAGTATTGGTAAAAAAAATAATTAATATTTCCTTAGTACTGCAAATAGATAGATGTTTTAAAACCAAAAAAAAAATTGACAAATGGATAGAAACGAAGGGAGTATTAATCAAGGAATTTTTTTAGATAGGGTAAATAACACAAATCATTATTAAGGTTTGGTTGAATTGCACTCCACCTTATTTTTGTTCAAAATTGAACTCCATCCATTAAATTTACATAATTAATAAAAATTATTATTTTAATACAGTTTTCTTTTTTATTATTGTTTGTTATTTCTTTTTGATATAGTATAAATGCATTGATGTGGTCGTTAGTTCACTACTTTTGTGTAGAACTACAGATAAAGATAAATATTCTTTAACATACTTATTAATTAATTCAATAAATTTTTAGGTGAGCTTAGGTATCTATTGCCGGAACTAATGACTAATCCCTTCAAAGCGTGAAGCTCACAAACATAGGTTTTGTCTTTAATAAGATGTATTTAGAAAATTATTCTAGTTTAGATTTTTTTTTTGGTAGTAATAACAAAATAAAATATGTATAAATATTTGTCCTTTATTATTATTTTTTATTTTATAATTAACAATATTAATTTTGAAAATATGAGAATAAAAAACAAATAAAAATATGGTAAGATAAAAATAAATAAATATAATAAAAGAGAAAACATTTCACCAATCATTTAGTTAAATAATTGAATTATAAATATAAACATGACAAAATAGTAACTTTTTACTAATCACTAATTTTAGACAAATTTATTTTTTGTTATATAATTATAATTTATTTATTTATTTTTATGGTTTGATAATTATACTTAATTCAAAATATTAATCGCTAATCACTTCTTTTTTATAAGATTAATCACTAATCACTTTATATAAAGGGACTTCTACCAGAATAAGTTTGAATAGTTATTATATTATGAATGACGCAGTAATAAATTTATCGTGAGCAGTTGAATGCTATATGCTTTTGAGCTGTAGAAGAAGAAAAGACGATTATTCTTGATATCTAAATTCGAGTGCTCACCATCCTGGCCATACTCATCTCATTTGAATTCATACCAATGGTTTCCTGCAGCTGCGAAAAATTGTTGCCTGTTTTAATATTGTCGAGTTGTTATTTTGTCTATGCTGTTACTGCCTTGGACGCCAACAACACATCATCATCTCAATTCATCAAGGACCCCGAAACTCTTAGCTCCAGCAATGGAAACTTCACCTTGGGTTTCTTCAGCCCTCAAAATTCTACGAATCGCTATGTTGGAATTTGGTTCAAGTCACAACTCGCTGTCATATGGGTGGCTAACAGAAACCAACCACTGAATGATTCTTCCGGGATTGTTACAGTATCAGAGGACGGCAATCTTGTGGTATTGAATGGACACAAACAGGTAATTTGGTCATCAAATGTGTCCAATATTGCATCCAATTCTAGTTTCCAACTTTCAGATTATGGGAGCCTTGTCTTATTGGAAAGCACAACTGGAGACACCTTATGGGAGAGTTTCCAGCATCCTTCACATGCACTTTTGGCTGGCATGAGACTCACAAGCAACAAAAGAACAGCTGAGAAAGTGAAACTTACATCATGGAGAAGCCCTTCAGATCCGTCTACTGGGAGCTTCACTGCCAGTATTGAACGCCTTGATATTCCTGAATTTTTCATTTGGAATGGAACTCGACCATACTGGCGCAGTGGTCCATGGAATGGTTCTCTCTTCATAGGGATACCGACTATGGGTAGATCGTATCTTGATGGTTTCCATATTTCTAGTGAAGGGGATGGAACCATTGATTTTTCCCTTTCATATGATGAGCCAGAATTCTTATTCTATGTGGTGAGCTCAGAAGGCCAATGTCAAGAAATCAGTTGGGATGATGGGCACAAGGAATGGCAAGTTACATGGACTAGTAAAATGTCGGACTGTGATATTTATGGTATATGTGGAGCTTTTGCAATCTGTAATTCAAAGAGCTCACCAATATGCAGCTGTTTGAAAGGTTTTGAACCAAGGAACCAACAGGAATGGAATCAGCAAAACTGGACTGATGGATGTGTTAGGAGGACGCCTCTGCAATGTGAAAGGGCCAACAATCAGAACACGAGTGTAGACAACAAAGCAGACGGGTTTTTGACACTACAGATGATCAAAGTTCCGGATTTCGCGGAAGCTTCATTCGTTACAGAAGAAGGCACATGCAGGAGCATGTGCTTGAAGAATTGCTCTTGCATTGCATATTCATATGATTCCGGGATTGGCTGTATGACTTGGAATGATAATCCAATTGACATACAGCAATTTGCTAGTGAAGGAACTGATCTTTACATTCGTGTAGCCTATACAGAACTTGGTATCTTGGTGTTGCTTTGCCAAAATTTTAAATAACATTATTTAACTTGACCATGTCTCTCTTATTCGGACATATATTCATTTGTTTTAACTTTTATCTCTGTTTTTTCCCTGACTCACACAGATAAAGGGAGAAACATAACAGTCATCATTACAATTACAGTGGCAATTGGGACTCTCATAATTGTCACTTGTGCATTTGTCGTTTGTAGAAGAGCTTTTAAACACAAAGGTAATGGTATATCATCCTTGTCGATTCAAATTTAGTCATACAAACAACCCTGCATTTTGTTGGCTTTGGGTCTAAACTAACGTGCTTGATGTTTGTCATTAGCTCATGCTAAACCATTGCACTCTAGCAAATCAGCAAGAGAATGGAAGAATCGTGTGAATGTCATTGGAGAATTATCACAATCTAAGTTACAGGAGCTAGTGTTATTTAATTTTGAAAAGCTTGAAACTGCCACAAACAACTTTCACTTGTCCAACAAACTTGGGCAGGGTGGTTTTGGTATAGTATACAAGGTACATTAAATGTAAGCATGGTTAATAGTGTTTGAAGTCATTGTTTAAAGTTTCCGTTTTCCTGACATTTTTCCAGGGGAAATGGGAAGATGGTCAGGAAATAGCTGTTAAAAGACTTTCCAAAGCATCTGGACAAGGATTAGAAGAATTCATGAATGAAGTAGCGGTGATTTCCAAGCTTCACACGCAACCTTGTAAGACTTCTTGGTGCTGTATTGAAGGAGATGAAAAGATGTTGGTCTATGAGCATATGCCAAATAAAAGTTTGGATGCATTTATCTTTGGTTCGTTCCTTCATGACTCTTTCGTAGCTAGTGCAACTAAGATTTCATGTTTCGCCATAATGTTTTTGTCTTTGGAAAAATCAACTATTTTTTCATAGCTTATGATTTTGGTTGAAGCATACTAATTTGGGTTTCTAGAAAGGAAGCTAAATGTGGGATTTAGATGCACCATTCTGAATAATACAATATTACTACTATCTTTTTGATTTTATAGATCCATCAAAAAGTAAACTCTTGAATTGGAGAAATCGGTTTTACATCATAGAAGGAATAGCTTAGGAATACTTTATCTACATAGAGACTCCAGGCTAAAAATCATACATAGAGATTTGAAAGCAAGTAACATCTTGTTAGACGAGGAGCTAAATCCAAAGATATCAGACTTTGGTATGGCTAGAATATTTGGAGAGAGTGAAGATCAAGCCAATACCAAAAGGGTTGTTGGGACATAGTAAGTATGCCTTCTTTATCCATAATTATAGTGACATACTATGGGATTCAACGTTTCATTTCATTGCAGTGGCTATATGTCTCCTGAATATGCAATGCAAGGATTATTTTCAGAAAAATCAGATGTCTTTAGCTTTGGAGTTTTGCTATTAGAAATTGTAAGTGGAAGAAGAAACACAAGCTTTTATGACAATGAGCGTGCATTGAGCCTTTTAGGATTTGTAAGTCTCTACAATTCATTTCCTACTCATTTATGGCTCATTTATAGGGCATTTGACATTTTCTAATACCACTTTTCAAATTTTTTATTTATTTCTTTTTTTAATCTATTTTAGGCCTGGATACAGTGGAGGGAACAAAATATTTTATCCTTAATAGATCCAAGTATATATGATCCTGACGTTATAAGTATATTTTAAGGTGCATACACATAGGACTCCTCTGTGTACAAGAACATGTTGTTGACAGACCCACTATGGCTATTGTAATATCAATGCTTAATAGTGAGATTGTGAATCTTCCTCCTCCAAAGCAACCCGCATTCATCTTGAGGGAGAATATGATTAGTTCATTGCCTTTTGAAGAAAACCATGGTTTGTACTCCATCAACAATGTCAGGATTACAGATATCAATGGAAGATAGCATAATAAAAGCTTGAAGTAAAAGAGAGACCTAGTAGAGATGTTGTTGGAATAATTTTAATGTGCCCACTTCTTGGTCAAGGACAATAAATTGATTCAGATGGAGATGTATCTAGAATATACCATGGAAGACATTTTCATTAAACTCTTGAATTAACTCTTAAACTCTTATGAGTTTATGATCTTACCACATAAAAACGAGTTAACTCGTTACAAACTCTCTTTTTGTCAAAGTTGTATGAGTCTAAGTAAACTATAACAAAATTAGTAAACTTTCAATTTACTAATGAATTTTATGAGTTTTAGTTAATGCTTGATTTTGCTATCCATATGAAGATTATTTGTCACTATTGTTGAATAAATTAGTTTGCTTGTTTATCTTATGCAATATTTATTAATTTTATTTAGCTTAGTTTGTCTATTGTTATTATTTGATTAACTACAAAATAATATGCGTATTGAATAAAATATGGTCTAAAAATTAAGACATTGATTGGGCTTTGCTTGATGATATTTCTTTCATTTATATTGTTATAGGTTTGAAATTCTTCAATATTAATCATAATAATTTGATATCAGTGATAGGGATTCTATAACCTTTGTTGATGCAACATCCAAATGTTACTTTTGTTTTGGGTTTTTTTTAGGCCCTAATACAATAAAGGGTAGACAATAACCACAAATCTTTATCTTTAACATTGATCCTAAAATATATGATCCTAATCTTCATGAGTTTATCTTATGGAGTTGTGTTGAATAGACATAGAAGTGACTTTCGTGTATTCAAAATCATAGAGTAGGTAGTGGCACTATGGCCACTGTGATTTGTGCTTAATGTAACACCCTAAATTTTAACCCCTTGATGCTTGAGTTGTGTTAAGGTTAATCTTTAGTTATTACGTTCTGTCTCAAATTTTTTTTTTGACAAAATAAGATATAAGAAAAATAATAGTAATAATTATTTTCTTTTTGTAAGAATCAAACAAAAGCCTTGTGTCCAGATAAATCGTGTATGATATTTATTTACGGAAACTAACTAATACATTCACAAATACATATGAATCATCCAATGTCTAAATAATATTTTATATTATAAATACATAAAGAAATCCAAATAGAATGTCGTAAATACTAAATAAATAGCAAAAATAATAAATATTTTCTGGTAACAATGATTCAATAATCAATGAAGTAATTAAACTTCTAATGGAGTTATAAATAACTCATCTAAATAAGTCTCCTAAATGAATAAAATCTTAGTTATTCTCATAATCTGAAATAAAATTCTATCTACTTTCCTTGAACGTACTCTTCCAAATGATCCTTAGTTATTTGCTTTTCATCTAGAGAACATGGAAATCAAATGGGTTAAGAACTCAAAGTTCCTAATAAAATGAATATAATAGGGTGTTATCGAAATTATCTCCATGACTTTAGCTTATTTTTTTTTTAAAGATATGAACATACATTAAAATTCAACTAATAAGTTTCAAAATCTATATCCGAGGTAAATGTATCTTTTAACATGGTTTTTCTTAACATGGATGCAATACTATATTTCATGTATGCATGACAATATAAATGAATGTACACATACATATAAGATTACATTCAATCACATAAAGTATGTAGTTTTGTCTTTTCATTTACTTTCAGTATCTTTATTCATCCATTTCATTATATGTCTCTTCCACTACACATATGTTTCTTTATATATCTCTTTCTTTATACATATCTTTTTTTATTCACCCAATTTAGCCAATCAATGGGGTAATTAGCTTATATCAAAACTCAATCACCATTGACAAATATAGTGGGATAAATAAGGTGTCAGAATAATGGAGATCACTTCTTTCTATTGAGTATTATTTCCACATTAGTGGATTGAGTCTAACATCTTTAATATTTTATATCACATTAATATTTTATTAGTAGGGACCATGTCTAATATCTTTTCATATCACGTTAATACTTCATCAGTGAGGACTAAGTCCAACATCTTTAACATTTTTTTTTATCATATTAATACTTTATCAGTGGGGGACCATGTCCAATGTCTTTTCATTATCACATTAATACTTTTGCAACACCGTAAGATGCACAAACAAGAATCCTCATTCTTCTTCTAAAGACATTACTTCTTGTAATCAGTTTATGCTTTTGTAACTATCTTCTTTCTTTTTCTTATTAGAAAACATTTTATTCTTAGGAAGAATCTTTAGAAATAAGTCATTCAAGTTTTCAGTGCATACACTGTTCTATCACAAG
>JAMLFY010001356.1:0-14495 GCA_030441495.1 Dalbergia oliveri
AGGTTTCGAGATCATTGTACTTTAGTTTTCTTGTAAATGATATATTTTTTTCTATGCCCTCAAGATGGGTGTGCAGGAGCCATGTTTCTTATGCGACATATGGTGTTAGATACGTATTAGGAGTCGTATGTAGCCTAAGTTGTAAGTTTACATCAAGGCTTTGGAAGCCGGAGAGTTTGTGTGCCTCCCCTAATTGTGTTTGGGGCTTGGGCATGGTACTCATTTTTAGTCCTCCAAATTTGGCCAGGGCTCTGGAACGACCTTGGTCCTTACGCTTTGCGATGTCAGGATCTTGGTTGCTTAACGTGGGGCCTGGAATGTAACACCCTAATAATTAACCCAATACACCTAGGTTGTATCTGATTAATTACTAGACTTTATTCTTTGCTTTAGCTCTTTTAGTCATATCTTGAAAATACTTAGTGAAATTATGAGCCATTTTTTTAAAAAAACATAATTGAAAACGTGAGACGCGCATAACGTGAACGATTTAGCGGAATATAAAACGACACATTATAATTTAAATACATCACATCACATCACATTGACTCCATCATATAACATCCATAATTACTTAACACATAGATATTTTGCCTACCAATAGAGTTAAGCTAGGTGTAGGCAATCAAACCAACATAAATAGTATACGGATGGAAAAATATCCATTAACGGCACCTACTAATAACACTTCAGATAGGAATAGATATTCAAGCTCATGTGCAAAGTTTAGCGATACGTTCCTCAAGGATAATAAGCTGGTTCACCAGATCAAGTACATCTACCAGGTGAGAGCATCAACGGAAATCACGAACATCACCATCACTTTTTGAAGACGAGATGGAAAGAAAAGAAGAGGGAATAAGAAACTTATAAAAGAATCTCAATAGGGTACTCACCTCATATGCATCGTGTCATCATCATCATCCTCAGGAACCTCGTGGTTATTATGAAATAGTGAGCATGCTAAGATTGATTTATTAAGTTTGAAAATATACTTTACCGAGGTTTGTAGTTTTAATTATGCGTCTTATAATGCATCATAAACTTAGCATGTCATGTTTATAATGAACTTTTCCTTTCATATATAATAATATAGTTATGCATAAAATCATATCATATTCCTCATCATCATTTCATAATACTATAGAATCATAAATTCTTACCGAAAACGTCTTAAACAACCGAAACTTTAGAATCGGGTAACCTCAATTATCAAACTAATTAATCATGCATCTAAAGGACTCATTATCATCATTACCATTAATTATAAGCCTTAAGAATATTATTAAACTATATGGGACAGCATAGGCAGCAAGTTATATTTAAGGCTTACCTGCTAAAAGTTGCATTTTTAACCCTTTCTCGTTATCGACTTTCCTTATGGTGCTAAAATTAATTACTAAACCAATTATGAATCATTCTCCCTTATCTAAACATAATAGAACCTGGTTCTTAGGGCCTAAAGGTTCTGACAGAACGCATAAATTTCATTCTCTAGAGTTCTAGAAATCTTGCTTTTACGGTTTTGGAAGCTAGTTTTATTTCTAACATGCATAGAATCGTTCCTTCAATAAACCATGATTATCACAACTTCAAACATATTAAACCATCATCATACAGTAGTAATAAACTTAGATCAGTGGCTAAATCATGAACCTCACATAATTGCTTAAAATCACATTTTAAGTACATGTAAGATACTAATTTCCCATAAAATCTTTGCAAAGCCTTAAAACTCTTTTAGAAACTAATTCTTTTTGTTAATCTTGAAAGAAATTATAGAACTAAATCAGTAGCTATTTAAAATCACTTTGGGCTTATCTTAATTATGAGGCCGATTTATATATTGAAAGAATCTTCATGATTAAAATTCTCACTTAAGATAAAAGGAGCAAGTCTTGAGCTTTATAGATTTAGGTGATAACTAGAATCATAAACATGCTATGCAACCTCATTTTAATCTTGTCTTTATAAGGTGATAACTTGGAATTATAAACATGATATGCAAGACTTGAAATTTAAACATGATATAGGTCCATATTATTATATTCACGAATTAAGGTGATCTGCTTGAAATATAAATATGATTATGCAAGCTTGGAAATATAAACATGATGCAAGAGCTTGAAATAAATGAGAAACTAGAGCGGTAGTCCGCACTGGACCAAGTGGAGAGAAAGAGAATCTTAATAAAAGAAAATAAGAAACGGAGCGGAGTCCACACGAAGAGAGAAGAGAATTCTTATTACATCTTATTAAGCTCCAAACTCAAGACTTCTTAAAGAATGAATTCTTTGACTCCAATAATTTAAGGAAATTAAAGTGAGTTTTAGAGTTCTTATTATTATGGTTCCAACTTATTTCTTTGCTTGTGATACTTGGGCAAGTCTTTGAGCTCTAGGATCTTTAGGTGATGACATAAAATAAACATGTCATGCGTTGATTCTTTTAGCCATTATAAAATAAAGTGAGAGCATAAAATAAATATGAGATGCAACCTTTTATTATCTTTAGAGATTAAGTGACAACTTGAAATATAAACATGAAATGCAAGCTTGGAAATTTAAACATGAGAATGCAAGTTCATTTATTCATTCTTGAGAATTTAGTGATGACATAGAAAGTAAACATGGTTATGCAAGGCATAAACTTAAACATGGATGCAAGTTCATTTTATTTCTTTACTAGAGCTCTTCCAAGACTTTAGAGAAATATAAATTCAACCCAATATATCTTAGCAAGACAAAGTGAAAAATACATCTTTCAAGTTCTAAACTCAAGATCTTTATTTTTACATCATAAAAACATCATTCTTTAAAGTTTTGCATCAAGTGGAATTTTCAAGCTTTAGAGGCCTAACTTGTGATGGATTTACAACCAACACTCAAGGTCCTCATCATCAAGCTATCATCATATTCCCATATAGGCCTTATGGCCAAAATGTTCAAAGGAAAAGAAAGAAGAAAACCGAATGGAAAAGCTAGAGAAAGTCCATGAAATCATCATTTTGAACCAAGAACAACACTTAGCAAAGCATAGAAATAAGCTTAAAGACAACTCCCTACCTAATTTGATTTGAAGGAAAGGAAGAGAACTTGGTTTCTTGGAGTGAAATGAAAGAAAATCTCTTTGAAAATTGAAGAAGAATTTCAGCCAAGAGGAGG
The DNA here is from genome assembly GCA_030441495.1 of Dalbergia oliveri. NCBI lineage: Eukaryota > Viridiplantae > Streptophyta > Magnoliopsida > Fabales > Fabaceae > Dalbergia > Dalbergia oliveri. The sequence continues at coordinate 3,165 of JAMLFY010001356.1, forward strand.
AGGAAAGAAAGTTTTTGTGCTTTGTAAAAACTAGAAATTGTGCAATTATGAGCAAGGCTTCTAAGACTCCTTAAGCATGCCTATTTATAGAGATTTTGGAGCTCATGAATGGACAAATGGAGGAGGAATGGGTGGCTGATTTTAGGGAGGACAAAGGAAGGAAAATCATTTTTTTTGGTGGCTTAAAACATGGAATCATGAAACATGATTCCTTGTTTTCATACCTTGAGTTTTGTGCAAGTTTGACAAATTTTCTGATGCATATTAGGCCATATAATTTCATGCATTACAGCCCAAGGAGGATAAAATTTGTGTGTTCCATGTATTATGTAGGTGTAGGTAGGTATCTTTGCAAATTAGAGAATTTACAATTAAGGGCTTAGGTGAATTAGTAAGCAATTTGAGTGTTTTTAAGCAATTTTAAGTTCTAATCAATCTAAATAAATAATTTTGACTCTAGATTAATAATTAGAATTTAATAACCTTTAATTTGAGCCTAATATTGCTTAGGTTTCGCTATACGAATCAAAAATCTCAAAATTTGCAAACTACAAAGACATGGACAAAATGGTAATTTTACTTAAAAATTGCCCGAGACCACCCGAGCTTAACTAATGGTTAATCATAGCTTAAAAACATGTTTTAAAACATTTTAGTGAGGTTCGGACTAGTGGCACGCAAATTTAAGTTAAAAAGCCGCATGGGCGTTTTGGTCATTTCGCTCGGAGCTCAAAATTAGGATTCTTCTCCTCTATTAACACACATAACACAAACAATCCCTTATTATCATCAAAACATCCCCTTGAGGATGAGTGGGGCCCACGATCCTCATTTTCTAGTAAAATAACCTCAGGGCATTTTGGTCATTTTACACGTACAGAAATTGGGGTTTGCAACTCTGCACGAATTGCCCTAACCTCTTTTCTAATGTTATATTCCTTATTTGAGGATTGTTCGGTTCAATTTTATGTAAGAATTACTTAGGGTAATTCGGTAATGACAGGAAAATTGGGGCGTTACATTACTCCCTCCTTAAAAAGAATTTCGCCCTCGAAATTTGTTACCTAAGAATAGCTCGAGGTATTGTGCTTGCATATCTGATTCTAGCTCCCATGTGAGTTCTTCGGTTTCACCTTGTCACCATGCTACTTTGACCAGGGGTACAGCCTTGTTTCTTAATTGCTTAACTCCTCGATCAACGATTCTCATGGGTGGTAAGTTAAACGTTAGGTCATCTCTTAATTGCACATGTTCTGGCTCTAGTACATGACTTGGGTCAATTATATTTCTTAACTGGAGACATGGAAAACATCATGAAGGTTGGAGAGACTTGAGGGAAGGGCTATACGGTAACTCCAGACCTACTTTGCTAAGGATTTCAAATGGGCCAAGAAATCTAGGGCTCAATTTCTTTACTTTCATTGCTCGGCCTATGCCTGGTGGGGTGATCCTTAGGAACACATGGTCCCTTTCTTGAAAATCTAGCGGTTTTTGCCGCTTGTCCATATAGTTTTTCTGGACTTTAGCAGTAAGAATCCTATCCCTAATCTTCTTGATTTGTTCTGTTGTTTCCCTCACATTAGGTCCAAGTAAACTCTGCTCTCCGGGTTCATACCAACATAAGGGAGATTGACATTTCCGTCCATAGAGGGCCTCGTACGGTGCCATATCGATGCTTGCATGATAACTGTTGTTATATGCAAACTCAATCAGTGGAGGTACTTATCCCAACTTCCCCTTTGATCCAAAACACATGCCCTTAACATATCCTCCAAGGTTTGGATAGTTCTTTCAGATTGACCGTCCGTTGGGGTGATAAGCCATGCTTAGACACAGCTTGGAGCCAAATGCCTTCTGAAAGTTTCCCCAAACGTGACGTAAATCGCGGATCCGACCGAGATTATCGTCGACGTCTTCCGTGTAACCTTACTATCTCCTGAATATATACTGTGCTAACCTATCCAAGGAATAAGTCACCTTAATAGGTAAAAGTGGGCTGACTTAGTCAACCGATCCACTATTACCCAAATGGCGTCATGATTCGCTTGGTCCTCGGTAGTCCAGTTACAAAATCCATGGAGATACTATCCCACTTCCACTCGGGGATTGGTAGGGGTTGCAACATTCCGAGGGTCTTTGGTGCTCAATCTTCACCTTTTGACACACCAAGCACTTACTCACCCATGTGCACACATCCTTCTTTAATCCTGGCCACCAGAACATCTTCTTCAAATCTTGGTACATCTTGGTGGCACAGGATGAAGGGTGAAATGACTCTTATGGGCTTCTTCCAAAATATTCTTTCGGAGGTCACCACTAGTAGGTACACATATACGACCTTCAAACCTCCACAAACTATCATTCCCTTGGGTAAAACCTTTCAACTTATCAGCTCTTCCTGCCTCTAAGGTTTCTTGAAATTTCGTATCTTTCCTTTGGGCTTGAGCAATTCTTTCCTTGAATTCACTCATCACACTAAGATGGCAAGCTCTTATGCCCTTAGTGGTCAAGGTCATTCCTAGGTTTAGGTCTCTAAACTGCTCAATTAACTCAACCTCCTTCACCATCAAATGGGATACTTGTAAGATTTTCTACTTAGGGCATCAACTACAACATTAGCTTTGCCTGGATGGTAGTTTACCCAAAATCATAATCTTTTAAGAACTCCATCCACCTTCTTTGCCTCATGTTTAGCTCCTTCTGATCAAAGAGATATTTCAAACTCTTGTGATCGAAAAACACCTCAAACCTCACTCCGTATAATGGTGTCTCCAAATCTTTAGAGCAAACACGACGGCGGCTAACTCAAGGTCATGGGTAGGGTAATTTGCCTCATGTGGCTTGAGTTGCCTTGATGCATAGGCCACCACTTGCCTATCTTGCATCAATACGAACCCAAACCTTTCTCGAAGCATCACAGTACACTTCGAAAGGCACATTGGGGTCGGGTAATACTAGAAGATGGGTTGAGGTTAGCTTGTGTTTCAGCTCTTGAAAGCTCTTTTCACACTCCAGGTCTAAAAAGGGGTATTTTTCCTAGTTAGCTTGATCAAAGGTAGGGAAATCTAGGAAAATCCCTTGATAAACGGTAATAACCAGCTAAACCTAAGAAGCTCCTTACTTCAGTTCCGTGGTTGGTCTTTCCAATTTACAACCGTTTCCACCTTACTAGGATCTACAGCAATTCCTTTCTTAGATACTACATGCCCTAAAAATTTCACCTCATCCAACCAGAATTCACACTTAGAAAGCTTGGCATATAGTTTCTTTTCCTTAGGATTTCCAGTACTATGGTTAGGTGGCGTTCATGCTCCTCGTGGGTCTTAGAGTAGATGAGAATGTCATCTATAAAGACAACCACAAACTGATCTAAATAGGGTCTAAAGATCCTATTCATGTAATCCATAAAAATTTCCGGAGCATTGGTTAATCCAAAGGACATTACTGCAAACTCAAAATGGCCGTATCGAGTGCGAAAGGCCATTTTCGGTATATCTTCATCTCTCACCCTAATCTGGTGGTAACCTGACCTCAAATCAATCTTAGAAAACATCCTGCACCTTTAAGCTTGTCCATCAAGTCATCTATCCTAGGCAAAGGGTATTTGTTCTTCACCGTCACTTTATTCAATTGCCTATAGTCAACACACATCCTCATACTTCCATCCTTTTTCTTCACAAACAACACGGGGCTCCCCAAGGTGATGCACTAGGCCTAACAAACTTTTTCTCCAATAAATCTTCCAATTGAGCTTTTAACTCGGTCAACTCTAATGGGGACATCCTGTATGGGGCTATGGATATGGGTCCTAAGCAATTCTATGGAAAACTCTATCTCTCTGGGGGAAACTCTGTATCTCATCTGGAAATACTTCGGGATAATTCCTTACTATTGGTATCTCATCGATACTTTGCTCAAAGTCTACATCACTAGCGGCTAAGAAAATATAACCTTTACTTTCACCCTTACCATATCCATTTCCACGTTATGTACAAACTTATAGGTTTCTTAGGTTCAAAGGGAACATGAAGAAAAGTGATGGTTTTCTCATAGGCTTAACAGGACACGGTTGGCCTCAGCCAATCCATGCCAAGAATCACATCTAAACCTCGCATGGGTAAGCAAATAAGGTCTAAAACAAAGGATCTATTTTCAATAACAAAATTACAATCTAAACAACATTTACAAGTCCTAATAGGTTTTCCAGAGGGTAGAAACAACAAGGTCAAAAGGAAGTTCAGTCACATGTAAGTTAAGGCTTTTAACACATGAGTGGGAGATAAAAGAATGGGAAGCGCCAGAATCATATAGTACAATTAAGTTTTTACCATGCATGTTACACTTACCTTCCACGAGATTTCGTGACTTCGTCGTTTCTTCAGCATTAACGGTAAATACCCTTCCTTGGTACTTGGCTTGGGATTGGGGTTGACGGGTTCTCTCTGTGCATTCTCGAGAGTAGTGGCCTGGCTTTCCACACCGGTAGCAAACATTTGTTCGGCTCGACATGGCATGCTTCCATGATTCTTGCCGCACTTGGGACATTCTGGATGGTGGAGGTCGTGGAGGTGCTGCTGGACCTCTTTGTGGTGCTTTCCCCTTGTTGTTGTGATTGTTGTTGGGCTTATTATAGTGGTTGTTGTTGTTCGGCCTTCCTTGTTGAAAGTTCCTTTGTGGACCTTGGGGTCTCAATTGAGGTAGGAATGGGGGTCGATTTTGCCCTTGAACGCTGACCTTGAGGTGTCAGCTTCTTGGTATATATCAGACTTTGAGGTGCTCAGCTTCTGCCCTTCTTCAATGATGCGGCATTTGTTAACTAGAGTAGAGAAATCCCTAATCTCCAAATGCGCCATTGCCACATTAAGCTCCGCCTTTAGCCCTAACTCATATTTAATGCATTTTCAATACTCATCGGGGTTACCCTGATACATCCTTGAGAACTTAATAAGTTCTTCAAATCTGGCAGTGTAGGGCTACATTCATATTTCCTTGGACAAGTTGCATAAACTCAATGTCCTTGGCATTTTGATCGACTCTGGAAATACTTCTCATAAAAATGGACCTTAAATAGCTCCCAATCAATGTCCATGTCGGTGCCTCCTGAGCCTTCGGGCACCTGTCCACCAAAAGCCGGCATCACCTTCAAGCATATGGGTAGCGAAGGTGACCTTCTGCTCCTCAGCATGGGACTAGCAAAGACCTTCTCAATATTCCGAATCCATTCATCTGCTACATTTGGATTGAGGGTCCCCTTGAAACTTGGTGGGTTTGCCTTAAAACTCCCCAAAACGAGTGTGTTCGGGGATCTCATGGCCTTGATTCGCATTAGCTTGGCGATCCTGATCCATTCATTCCATCATCATCCTCATTGTCCTTGCCACATCACGAAGTGCTTCGCGGTCTCGTTGTCTTGGTTATTCTACGCCGCATTCCTAGTCGTTGTCGACGTGCCATTGGTCCCTATACACACAAAACAACAACACTGAGGTGATCAGGCTCAATATTCCATGCAAAGTGAGCAAGTTACCATGGCACGTGCAACATACAAGTCATGCATCTCTAATCCTCAAGCTAATCCTAATGATAAACATCTACACATGACATCACTAACGTATTATGCTTTAGAAGCATAGCCAGTCCCAATCCTCAAGGCTTCGTGAGAACCAATGCTCTGATACCAAAATGTAACACCCTAATAATTAACCCAATACACCTAGGTTGTATCTGATTAATTACTAGACTTTACTCTTTGCTTCAGTTCTTTAATCATATCTTTGAAAATACTTAGTGAAATTACGAGCCATTTTTTTTAAAACATAATTGAAAACGTGAGCCGCGCATAACGTGAATGATTTAGCAAATATAAAAAGACACATTAGAATTTAAATACATCACATCACATCATATTGGCTCCATCATATAACATCCATAATTACATAACACATAGATATTTTGCCTACCAACAGAGTTAAGCTAGGTGTAGGCAATCAAACAAACATAAATAATATATGGATGGAAAAACATCCATTAATGGCACCTAGTAATAACACTTCAGAGATAGGAATAGATATCCAAGCTCACGCAAAGTTTAGCGATACGTTCCTCAAGGATAATAAGTTGGTTCACCAGATCAAGTACATCTACCAGGTGAGAGCATCAACGGATCACGAACATCACCATCACTTTTTGAAGACGAGATGGAAAGAAAAGAAGAGGGAATGAGAAACTTATAAAAGAATCTCAGTAGGGTACTCACCTCATATGCATTGTGTCATCATCATCGTCCCCAGGAACCTCGGGTTATTATGAAATAGTGAGCATGCTAAGATTGATTTATTAAGTTTGAAAATATACTTTACCGAGGTTCGTCGTTTTAATCATGCGTCTTATAATGCATCATAAACTTAGCATGTCATGTTTATAATGAACTTTTCCTTTCATATATAATAACATAGTTATGCATAAAATCACATCATATTCCTCATCATCATTTCATAATACTATGCATAGCAGAACATCATATTTCTCATCATCATCTCATAAATACTATGCATAGCAGAACATCATATTCACATAATGCATTTACTTAGTTTCTTAGGTGACTTAAAGTTACTTTCATCATCATTTTCCTGGGCCACCCTATACTCCACCCTTTTGGGAGTAATCTAGGTTATGAGCTCATACCTTACTAGTCGTCACTAGCATATACTTATCCCTTTTGATAAGTTAAAATCCCAACTCTACCCTTTTGAGAGAACGGTTTAGGGGGCAAGAATCACCTTTTCACCACCTATAGTCTGATGGGTCCAAAGGATCATTTCCTCATAAGTTTAAGTCACCATTAAATCTTTGCATGTTATATCATAATACAACTCTCAATTCATAATCATCAAGATGCATAAACATTCTCATTGTTTGCAACAGCAACTATAACATGCAAGCCAGGGAATCATTCAATGATATCAAATACTTAATAAGCATCAAATCACTACATAGACTTATCATTTCAAACTTCAAAGAAACATCATCATAAATTCTTACCGAAAACTCTTAAACAACCGAAACTTTAGAATCGGGTAACCTTAATTATCAAACTAATTAATCATGCATCTAAAGGATTCATTATCATCATTACCATTAATTATAAGCCTTAAGAACATTATTAAACTATATGGGACAGCATAGGCAGCAAGTTATATTTAAGGTTTCACGTGTGCTAGAAGTTGCATTTTTAACCCTTTCTCGTTATCGGCTTTCCTTATGGTGCTAAAATTAATTACTAAACCAATTATGAATCATTCTCCCTTATCTAAACATAATAGAACCTGGTTCTTAGGGCTGCTAAAGGTTCTGGACAGAATGCATAAATTTCATTCTCTAGAGTTCTAGAAATCTTGCTTTTACGTTTTTCTAGGAAGCTAGTTTTATTTCTAACATGCATAGAATCGTTCCCTCAGCAATAAACCATAATTATCACAACTTCAAACATATTAAACCATCATCATACAGTAGTACTAAACTTAGATCAGTGGCTGAATCATGAACCTCACATAATTGCTTAAAATCACATTTTAAGTACATGTAAGATACTAGTTTCCCATAAAATCTTTGCAAAGCCTTAAAACTCTTAGAAACTAATTCTTTTTGTTAATCTTGAAAGAAATTATAGAACTAAATCAGTAGCTATTTAAAATCACTTTGGGCCTACCTTAATTATGAGGCCGATTTATATATTGAAAGAATCTTCATGATTAAAATTCTCACTTAAGATAAAAGGAGCAAGTCTTGAGCTTTAGAGATTTAGGTGATAACTAGAATCATAAACATGCTATGCAACCTCATTTTAATCTTGTCTTTATAAGGTGATAACTTGGAATTATAAACATGATATGCAAGACTTGAAATTTAAACATGATTGCAGGTCCATATCATTATATTCAGATTAAGGTGATGCTTGAAATATAAATATGATTATGCAAGCTTGGAAATATAAACATGATGCAAGAGCTTGAAATAAATAAGAAACTGAGCGGTAGTCCGCACTGGACCAGTGAGAGAAGAGAATTTAATAAAGAAAATAAGAAACCGAGCCCGGAGTCCGCATGACCAGTGAAGAGAGAATAGAATTCTTATTACATCTTATTAAGCTCCAAACTCAAGACTTCTTAAAGAATGAATTCTTTGACTCCAATAATCTTAAGGAAATTGAAAGTGAGTTTTAGAGTTCTTATTATTATGGTTCCAAGAACCTTATTTCTTTGCTTGTGATACTTGGGCAAGTCTTTGAGCTCTAGGATCCTTAGGTGATGACATAATAATAAACATGTCATGCGTTGATTCTTTTAGCCATTATAAAATAAAGTGAGAGCATAAAATAAATATGAGATGCAACCTTTTATTATCTTTAGAGATTAAGTGACAACTTGAAATATAAACATGAAATGCAAGCTTGGAAATTTAAACATGAGAATGCAAGTTCATTTATTCATTCTTGAGAATTTAGTGATGACATAGAAAGTAAACATGGTTATGCAAGGCATAAACTTAAACATGGATGCAAGTTCATTTTATTTCTTTACTAGAGCTCTTCCAAGACTTTAGAGAAATATTTCAACCCAATATATCTTAGCAAGACAAAGTGAAAAATACATCTTTCAAGTTCTAAACTCAAGATCTTTATTTTTACATCATAAAAACATCATTCTTTAAAGTTTTGCATCAAGTGGAATTTTCAAGCTTTAGAGGCCTAACTTGTGATGGATTTACAACCAACACTCAAGGTCCTCATCATCAAGCTATCATCATATTCCCATATAGGCCTTATGGCCGAAATTTTCAAAGGAAAAGAAAGAAGAAAACCGAATGGAAAAGCTAGAGAAAGTCCATGAAATCATCATTTTGAACCAAGAACAACACTTAGCAAAGCATAGAAATAAGCTTAAAGACAACTCCCTACCTAATTTGATTTGAAGGAAAGGAAGAGAACTTGGTTTCTTGGAGTGAAATGAAAGAAAATCTCTTTGAGAAATTGAAGAAGAAGTTTCAGCCAAGGGGAGGAGGAAAGAAAGTTTTTGTGCTTTGTAAAAACTAGAAATTGTGTAATTATGAGCAAGGCTTCTAAGACTCCTTAAGCATGCCTATTTATAGAGATTTTGAAGCTCATGAATGGACAAAGGAGGAGGCATGGGTGGCTGATTTTAGGGAACAAAGGAGGAAAATCATTTTCATTTGGTGGCTTAAAACATGGAATCATGAAACATGATTCCTTGTTTTCATACCTTGAGTTTTGTGCCAAGTTTGACAAATTTTCTGATGCATATTAGGCCATATAATTTCATGCATTATAGCCCAAGGAGGATAAAATTTGTGTGTTCCATGTATTATGTAGGTGTAGGTAGGTATCTTTGCAAATTAGAGAATTTACAATTAAGGGCTTAGGTGAATTAGTAAGCAATTTGAGTGTTTTTAAGCAATTTTAAGTTCTAATCAATCTAAATAAATAATTTTGACTCTAGATTAATAATTAGAATCTAATAACCTTTAATTTGAGCCTAATATTGCTTAGGTTTCGCTATACGAATCAAAAATCTCAAAATTCGCAAACCTGCACAAAGACATGGACAAAATGGTAATTTTACTTAAAAATTGCCCGAGACCACCCGAGCTTAACTAATGGTTAATCATAGCTTAAAAACATGTTTTAAAACATTTTAGTGAGGTTCGGGTCAGTCGGCACACAAATTGAAGTTAAAAAGCCGTATGGGCGTTTTGGTCATTTTGCGCGTCGAGCTCAAAATTAGGATTCTTCTCCTCTATTAACACACATAACACAAACAATCCCTTATTATCATCAAAACATCCCCTTGAGGACGGGTGGGGCCCACGATCCTCATTTTCTAAGTAAAATAACCTCAGGGGCATTTTGGTCATTTTACACGTACAGAAATTTAGGGTTTGTAACTCTCGCACAAATCTCCATAACCTCTTTTCTAATGTTATATTCCTTATTTGAGGATTGTTCGGTCTCAATTTTATGTAAGAATTACTTAAGTAATTCGGAATGATAGTAAAAATTGGGCGTTACATGGAAGCCCTTAGTTGGCTTTATTTTAGTTGGTACGAACTAAGCTGCGGCCTCCTTCAATCTTAGCATGAGGCTCGATGCTTGTGTTTGAATTCGAACGGGTTTGGAGCGACCCTCGTCAGTTAAATTTGGGAGGTTGGGAGGAGTTTGGGTGTGCCTCTCCCAACCTTAGCATGAGGCTCGAGTGCGGCCCGCTTTTGAATTTGGATGAGGTTCGTAGCGACCTCGTCAGCTATGATTTAGGAGGTCAAGAGGAGCTGGTGTGGCCTCCCTAACCTTAGGAAAAAAACAATATCATCAAAATAGGGATTCTTTCATTAAAAGAAAACTTGGAGATTTTTGTCTTATTTGGCACATGGGGTTAAGGCATCATTAAAACCTTCCTGAAAAACCTAAATGGAAAAAACCCTGTAAGGAAAAGATACCTTAACAAACGCGATTGTTTACAAAATTCCTTTTTACAAATAGTACATTCTCATATTCACCGTGTTCCATGCTCTAGGGGACTTCTTTCCTTCCATGGTGACCGCTTGTAAGCTCCCTTGCCATATATTTTGGAACCCTAGGCCCTTCCCAATTGTGGGCCAACTTTCCTAGCCAGGCTTTGGAGGTTTAATGTCAGCTCGTCCAAGGACAAGGTCTACATGAGCAAAACTTCTCAAAATGACCCCATGGTTATATCTTTGCGCTACTCTCCTTTTTAACTCATGTTCAGGATGTTCGCCTATTCTCGGGCTTCAAGTAGAAGGTCTAGCTCCTCTCATCGGGTCAAATTGTCTTGCTCGAATAGAAAATTGTTCTAAGGGTGGCTTCCCCAATTTCAACTAGTATCACTGCCAACCCGTAAACTAATTTGAAAGGTATTTCTTGGGTTACCGTGTAGGGGTGGTGCGGTACGCCTAAAGCATACTCCCTAGTTCGTCTACCCATGATCCTTTTGCTTAGTCTAATCTCCTCTTTAATCCTTGCAATATAACTTTGTTAGCAGCTTCTACTTGTCCATTGGCCAGAGTGTTTCTCCTGTGATGATGGGTTCCTAATAAGAAGCATTTATACCACTTATTTTCCTTCTAATTCTTAGCTTTTACATTAGTTTTACTATGTTATTGATGTGATTAATTAGGATTTTGACTTGTGCCTCATTATGCATTTTTGATAGAATCATTGACTATTACACTGATTTTGGGAATAATTATTGGAATAGAGCCTATTGCGTTTAACCTGTCTCTTTGAGTATGGTTTTTGTA
>JAMLFY010001357.1:0-14492 GCA_030441495.1 Dalbergia oliveri
TAGTAATTAACCAAATACACCTAGGTTGAATTGGATTAATGACTAGACTTTACTCTTTGCTTTGGTTTTCATTATTTTGAAAATACTTAGTGAAATTACGAGCCATTTTTTTTTTTTAACAGAAATCTATTCAAGCTTGCATAACATAAATGATTAAGCCTGAGTAAATAAGACATTTAAGAATCTAAATATATCATATTGGCTCCATCACATAACATCCATAATGCACATCACAACATATACAATAACCTTATCTAAAAGGTGAGTTAAGTTCATACATCATATCTTACATATTCACACCATAGGAAACTATTTATAAGGAAATCATGCCCCTAAACCAGATAAACCTTAAACTCAGATAACCTTAAAAGTCGAGGAAGGCTACTCAAACTCGGATGCATAACACTCTTAGACTACTTAAAACTTTTCTTAGGCCACGTCTTGGAAACGGGAGAAATCCTCACCCACTACGAGCTTCCTCCTAAGGGGGCACACGAGATGCACCAGGCGGGGTCGCACTACCTTCTTGCTAACTCTCGCTGACAAACCATTCACTACCATCTCTTACACGTGGGAGAGTAGGAGCAAAGCTTTCAATAAAGCATGAGTAGGAGGGTCCTCTAAAGGTTGTTCAGAATTCTCGTTCGTGGATTACAATTGGAAACCATGGACAGGAGATGAGGCGGGATAAGAACGTAACATTCTTTCATCAAGTGGACATGCATGTTCAAAACCATTTCATCGCCATAGGGAGAAGTAGGAGAAAAACGAATGAGGGACAATGTGCAATGGTAATCCAAAACCTACGTAATAAAAACACGAACCGAGCACCTTCCTTCAAAGTGATACGAATGATGCATCGGATCATAGTGGAATTCCCAAGAGGGGTGTCAACGAATAGGATGAATGTCGCCATTTAAATCTGAAGAACAATGAACGGAAATAAAGGAAAGGGAGTGAGAATCTTACTAAGAATTTTAGGAATTGGAATCTCCTTCTATCTGTTATCATTAAAGTTTCAGGAATTTGGTTATTATAAAATAGTGAACATACGAAGATTAAATTTTAAATTTCAGAAAATACTTTTACCGATATTTCAAGCCCAATTTTAATTATGCGTCTTATAACATCATAACTTAACATGTCATATTTATAATGAACTTTTCCTTTTATCATTACATCATATTTATCATCATCATTTATATAACATGCATAGAATAACATCATATTTCTCATTAACTCATATGTATGTTATGCACAGAAGAATATCATAATAGCTACACATGGACATGGTGCACATATTATTTTAGTACCTTAGGTGACTTTAAAATCTTATCATCCTCATTATTTTCCTTGGGCCACCCATACTCCACCCTTTTGGAGTAATCTAGGTTATGAGCTCATATTATAGTCGTCACTAGCATATACTTATCCTTTTTGATAAGTTAGTCCAACTCTACCCTTTTGAGAGAACAGGTTAGGGGGCTAGAATCACCTTTTCACCACCTATAGTTTGATGGGTCCAGGATATCATTCTATAAATTTTAAGTCACCAATAAGCTTTCTTTGCATGTTACACTTTAATTCATAATAATTCTAACATTTTCTTATTACGTCTTATTCATAATAATATCAACTATAATCATGCATCTTGGAGATTCCCAAAGAGAGGTGGGTCAATGGAAAGATTTAAATACCAAAATCTTCCTTAGCCAGAAATTTTCCAAATTGCACTCTTAGAATAATACACTTTCTTCCAGGACAATATGTCTTTATTTTCATGCATAAGTTTTCATTGTTTCAATAGCAACTATAACATACAAACCAGGAATCAATCAATGACACCAAATTCTTGATAAGCATCAAATCACATTTTAGTACACATAAAATTACTAGCTTCCCATAAAATTCTTACAAAGTTTTAAAACTCTTTAGAACTAATTCTTTTTGTTAAACTTGAAAGAAGTCATAGGACTTTAGGCCTAACAAATTAACCATGGGACCGATTTATAACTTGAAAGAATGTTCATAGTTAAATCTTTCACTTAAGATAAAAGGAGCAAGTCTTGAGCTTTAGAGATTTAGGTGACATCTTAGAATTATTACCATGCTATGCAACCTTATTTTAATCTTATCTTTATAAGGTGATAGCTTGGAATTATAAACATGATATGCAATTCCATTTCTTTATCTTTAAGATTTAAGGTGATGACTTGAAAATTAAACATGATGCAAGAACTTGTAATATAAACATGATGCAAGAAACTTAGCGCGGTAATCCCAGAGGACCAGGAATAGGGAGAAGAGAATCTTAAGCAACCTGAGCGCCGGAGTCCGCATAGGACCTGAGGAAGAAGAGAATTACATTTTTTTTAAGCTCCAATTCTCAAGACTTCTAAAGAATAAATTCTTTAACTCCAATTATCTCATTTTCTGCTTATGATTCATAGGCAAGTCTTTGAGCTCTAGGATTTTAGGTGATGACATAAAATAAACATGCCATGCATTGATTCTTTTAGCCATTATAAAATAAAGTGAAGCATAAAATAAACATGAGATGCAACTTTCAATTATTATCTTTAGAGATTAAGTGACAACTTGAAATTTAAACATGAAATGCAAGCTTGAAATTTAAACATGAGATATGCAAGTTCATTTATTTATTCTTGAGAATTTAGTTATGACATAAATAAATATGGCTGTGCAAGACATAAACTTAAACATGGATGCAAGTTCACTTGATCTCTTTACTAGAGCTTCCTTAAGACTTTAAGAAATTATGATTTCAACCCAATATATGTATCTTAGCAAGACAAAAGTAAAAAAATACATATTTCATATTCAAACCTCAAGATAAAAACATTATTCTTTAAGTTTTGCATTAAATGGAATGTTCAAGCTTTAGAGGCCTAACTTGTGATGGATTTACAACCCATATTCAAGGTCCTCATCATCAAGCCATCATTTCATTCCTTCCTAGGCCATTTGGCCAAAACCATGAAAGGAAAATAAGGAAAGAAAAACTGAAATTTTAGAAGCTTTGGAAACTAGTGAAACCTTCAAGTTTTAGAGATCTAACTTGTGAAACTTTGCAACCAACACTCAAGAATCTCATCATCAAACCATGGTCTCATCATATGCTAGGCCATATGGCCGAAAATACTTTAAAAGAAAAGGAAGAAGAAATGAAAATGAAAACTTAAAGAAAGCTCATAAAACATCATTTTTGAGCTAGAAACATAACTTGTCTTAGCATAAATAAATGAAACACCTCCCTACCTAATTTGATTTGAAAGAAAGGAAGAGAACTTGGTTTCCTTGAGTGAAATGAAGCAAAATATCCTTGAAAAGTTGAAAGGAGAATTCGGCCAAAGAAAGAAAAAGAAAGAAAGCTTTTGGTGCTCCTAAGATAGAATTTGTGTAAGTTATGAACTAAGCATCTAAACTATCTTCAAGCATGCCTATTTATAGAGATTTTGCAGCTCATAAATGGACAAAGGAAGGAAGGAAATCTGACCAAATTAGAGAAAAAAAAATAAGGAAGAAAAATCATTTTGTTTGGTGGCTTAAAACATGGAATCATGTTTCCATGTTTTCATGATTCTTTTTGTTTTCATTTTTGGATTTTTGTGTAATAATTTTCTGACTTATTACTCAATAATTTGTGCCATTACAGCCTTGTGGAAGAGGATTTTGTGTGTTCCATGTATTATTTAGGTGTAGGCAAGGTATTCATGCAATTGAGAATTTACGGTAAGGGCTTAAGTGAATTATAAGCAATTTGGGTGTTTTAAGCAATTTTAGGTTCTAATCAATCTAAATAAATAATTTTGACTCTAGATTAGTAATTAGAATTTAATAAGCTTTAATTTGAGCCTAATATTGTTTAGGTTTGCTAATAGACAAATCGAAAATCTCAAAATTTGCAAAACTTACAACAGATGGGCAAAAATGGTAATTTACCCTAAAACTGCCCGGACCATCTGAGCTTAACCAAGGGTTATTCATAACTTAAAAACACCTTTTAAAATATTTTAGTGAGGTTCGTATTCTAGTCGGCACATAATTCTGAATTAACAGCGTAGGGCGTTTTGGTCATTTCGTCTGAAACTCAAAATGAGATTTTCTGCTCTATTAACACACATAGCACAAAAATCCTTTATTATCCTCAAAACATCCCCTGAGGATGGGTGGGGCCCATGATCCTCATTTTCTTAGAAAATAACCTCAAGGGCATTTTGTCATTTTACACATATAGAAATTTGGGGTTTGCAATGCTGTACAAATTGCTCCTAACTTTCTCTTCTAACATTATATTCCTTTATTGAGAATTGTTTGTCTCAAATTTTATATAATATTTACCTACGGTAATTTGGTAAATTGAATGTATAAGATTACAGGAAAATTGGGTTGCTACAAGCTACAGTTTGCACAACAATCATATGAACATAACCACATCATCATATATAATTGTACACATAAGTAGTAACCAGTTGCACATTATTGCACCAAATACACTACTGTAAAGGGCATTTATGCCCACCAGAACTCTTGGGCTAGTATAGCCATCTAAAAGACATAAATACAGATGCCTTAGAAATGAGAATATTTCCTCCCATGATCCTACCAAGACATGCCAAGAGCAGTATAACCTTTAACAAAAAATATCAAAGAAGGCTATCTCTTCCAATTAGATATGCACAAATACTCCGATAAGTCCATCATCAAACTCAAATGAATATGCTCCTGAAGAGGGAAGGTATCCGAGCACACGAGCAAGGTAGATAGAAGTAGTGAAACAACCCACAAAATGATAAGACCGGTTAATAGGATCGAAGTGCATCTCCCAGAATGGAGCATCAATGAGATCATGAACATAGCCATTGCCCTCTAAGACAAGATGGAAAAGAAAGAGAGAGGGGAATGAGAAACTGTATAAGAATCTTAGATGCTTCGCTTCCAACAAATGTCATCATCTTCATTCTCAGGACCTCTGGTTCCACTTATGAAATAGTGGACATAAATAAGATTCATTTATTAAGTTCCAAATACCATTATCCGTGTAACACCTAATATTTAATCCCAATACGCCTAGGACGTATTCAAGATTATTATTAGTTATTACTTCTCTTCAAATTCATTTACAAATACTTAGTGAAAATAGGTAAATTTTTTTTTGAAATGTTTCATATAAAACAAAGTGCGAGCCTTCGCGCGTGACATATACCACGTGAAGCGGAAGAATAAATAAAACATACAGAACATAAACATAAAAGAACATGTCCATCATAAACATCATTCTCATCACGTTAGATAACATAGTTTAGACATCACTAGGAATATAATATAAATATAAAGTCTTACCCATACTATAGGAGAGTTAGTACAATAACATAACATAAGAAACATAAAAGGCAAATACATGAAACAACCCCAAAGGTACTCCCCACGAAGCAACCTTCCTCTAAAACCTACGACGACGCAAATCCTCCTAACGGAGATATGTAGCCTACGAACTTCGAAGCTCCTAGATGTGGCCCATCGAAGAGGGATGTGCATGCGATCGCCTAGCACCGTGACCACCTCGACGAGGGCATCTCTCTTGGCGATGACCGCCTCACAGACCTCGGCTGGGAGATATCCCGCTACCCTATCACCCAAGGCACCGAGGGGCGGAATCCTCCATACGGATCCCAGTGAGTCCTCAGATGGTCCCTCCCGCAGCGGTGTATGAGGATATGAACTCTGGATGGTCACACAGCGAGGATGATGGTCGGACGGAGCTCGCTCGTCTCTGGTCGCGTCCCTCGAAAATCATGTCGTCGCCAAAGGGGGAGGTCCAGTGAATCCTGAAGTTAGACTGGAAGGAAAACGGGCATCCCATGTATGCAAAAATGCATATAGCACAACGACCCTCGAAGTGGTAGGACTATGACCGAATCGTAGTGTACTCCCACATGGGTGCATCAACAAATCACGAACGATGCCATCGATGTCTAAAGACGTAACGGAAGAAACAGAGAGAGGGGTGAGAATCTTGCTAAAGAATCTCAATAGGGAAATCCTCTATCCTAGTGTCATCATTTACGTCCCAGGAACCTTGGGTTTATTATGGAAAGATTAAGCATGCATAGGTTCATTATGAGGTTTTCACAAGATATTTATCCAAGGTCCATGTCTTTTATAATGAGTCTTAATGCATGTATGCAACATAATAGTTCATGGATGCATGTAGTCTTTAGTAAATCAAACAAATATCAAACAACATATAAGTGGCATGTAACTTTTCTCTTGAACATCTTTCTTTTCTCACTTGTGACATCAATCATAATAGTAACCACACCCCTTAAACTAGGCTATGAGCCCATACCTTAACTAGTCGTCACTAGTTCTTACTTATCCTCTTGATAAGCGAATCATAACATAATCATATTCATCATAATCATCATAATCCCGACTCCCAGAGTATGGGTAGGGGGCCTAGGATCACCCATCATGGGACTTTTTCCTTCTTCGAAACGCATCGACTTGGTTAAGCCGCGACTTTGTCCGCTTTGGAGGTGCAATGTCTATGCCTCTACGCTTTACCTCCCTCACTCTGAGGAGAGTACGTCTCATGTGTCACCTTAAACATCATATATTTTCCTTCTTCACCATCGACTGGTTAAGACAGCGACTTTGTCCGCTTTGGCAGGGAATGCCTATGCCCTCACGCTTTTACCTTCTCCTCATCTTGAGGAGAAGTACGTTCTCATATCATCATTAAACATCATTTTTCTCAAAAACCTTCTTATGTCCCTCAATTTACGGAAATTCGCGGCATAACAGCTACTTCGAATTTCCTCAAATTTGAGTCATGCCACATAATCTCAGTCACATGCATCATTTTCATGGAACTTTCTCAATTCAATAACTTTCTAGTTCACATGAGCATATTTCTCAATTTCATTCATATTTTGAAACCTTATGCATCTCAACACAACATTTCATCATATCACCAAATCAAGTTATGCACATAAAGTTTCATGCTCAAGGAACTAACATAATCACATCATCATAGGTGTGCACGAGGTTCATCATCATAATTATACTCTCACCTATCTCATAGTATCTTATGCTTTGACCCTTACGGGCTTTAAACTTGTATTTGCATCTTTATTACCCTCAAGAGGTTAACACTTAGACTTGTTCTCTAAGATTTGAACTCACTAAAATTCCAAGAGGCATTACACATGAAAGGGAGGAAATATCATATGCTTACGAGGCTCTAAAATCTCCATTCGTGGCCCTTTTTAAGATCCGTCTTCGTCAAGACTCCATAATCAATTCCTAGACCAATTATGAGGGATCCCTAGGCATGTTCTCTAAGTTATAAACCATTTTAAGTTCTTATCTTCACATTAAACTTAGAAATCAACACCTAATCATTTATGAAGTCATACATGTCTTACTAATTATGAATCATTTATCCTTGAATTAATCATGCTAGATAATTTGCATTTCTTTGCATTAAGGTGTTCTAGAATTCTCATCTCTAATCCCTTTTAAGTTACTTATTCTTTTCTAACTTTTCTAAATTGGTCCTTGCTTCACTCAACATAATTTTACACATTTTAACACCTTAGAAAGCATTTATACATAGCCAAACATAGAACCAAAATCATGAACCCATAAAATCACATAATCTCTTGAGTTGAAATGCATATAAGTTGCTAGTTTTCCCTTGGAACATTTTCAGGAAACAAAAGGTGTTCTGGTAATCGATTACATGTTCCTAGTAATCGATTACCAGGAGCTTAATTCATTCTAGGTTTCAAAAACAATGGGTAATCGATTACATACAATGGTAATCGATTACTTAGGGTTAAATCTGTTTCTAAAAAATAAAGAACATAAGAGTAATCAATTACACTATCAGGTAATCAATTACAGGGTTTTAAAGAAGGTTTGGGCATGAAGAATAGCCGTGTAATCGATTACATTGCCTCTGGAATTGATTACCAAGACCAAAAGTCCTTCTGGAAAATTTGGTAATCAATTACCAACCTTTGAATTTGAGAAAACATGATTTTTGACACATTCCAAACTATTTAAACACCTTGAGGCCTCATAAAACGGTTTTCCAACATTTTCTGAAATCATTCATGCATTTTACAAAATCAAACTATTATTGAATCATACTAAAACTCATCCATTTCTTTTTTAGAGAGTTTCCTTTTTAGGATACTTAGGGCAAGTCTTTGAGCTCTAGAGATTTAGGTGATAACATAATCTTAAACATGCTATGCACTTCATTTTACTCTTCATTAGAAAGTAAAGTGAGAGCATAAAATAAATATGAGATGCAACTTCATTATTATCTTTAAGGATTAAGTGATGACTTGAAATATAAACATGAAATGCAAGCTTGGGAATTTAATATGGTAATGCAAGTTCATTCATTTATCTTGTGAAATTAGTGATGGCATCAAAATAAACATGAGATGCAAGACATAAATTTAAACATGAATGCAACTTGTTTTTATCTTAACTAGAGCTCTTACAAGACTTTTAGAGAAATGTAAACCTCAACCCATTATGTATCATAAGGCAAGCTTTAGAGTTCTTAGCACCTAGACTTCAAAAGAAATCTTAAGGTTTGAACTTCATCATCAAGCTTAAGGAAATGGACTCAAAGTTCAACACTTTGTCTAAACAAAACTACAAGGACTAAGTCATATTCTTTATTTTATTGCTCATGGGCTTCAATCAGAGTAAAACTCTTAGAATGCGACCAACTTTAAGGTTGGCAAGGGTAAGCTTAGAGCTCTTTGAAATCATAAGATTAACTTTCTTAACAAAACTTTTGTGATCTACTTGACATATTTTACAAACTTTTTCAAATCCAAGGAAGAAAATGAAATCCTTAAGTGAAGAGGAAAAGGAAAACTGAAACTTAAGCCAAGAGAAGAAAAGAAATCCAAGCATGTATGGTCCAAGACCAAGTTGTTTCAAGCTTTAGAGGTTTCTCACATGACAACAACAAGTCATTATCTTGAAACCTCATCATCAAGCTCATATTTTCTTTGTGAAAGGGCCTCTTGGCCGAAAAGAAAGGGGAAGGGAAGAACTTGAAACCAAGAGAAAACCTAGAACTTTCTTGAAGAACACAAACAAAATCATCAAAACTTAACCCCTACCTTAAGAAGTCTTGAAGAGAGGATGGAAAGCTTTGTTCTTGAGAGGAAAAGAGAAAGAAATCCTTCTTGAACTCTTGCTGAAATCTCAGCCAAGGGGAGAGGGAAAGGGCTCTTTGTGTTTGGAAAGAAAGTTGGAAGCTTGAAATGTGTAAACATTCAAAGGGCTTTCAAACTCATCTATTTATAGAAAGAATGAAAGCTTGTGGATGGCTTGGGAGGAAGGAAGTGGCTGGCCAATGAGGAGGAGAGTGAAAATATCTCTTGGCCAAGGCATGGTCTTGGCATGGTGTTGGGCATGGCCAAGGATGGGCAAAGCATGGCCTAAGGCATGGGCTTGGAATGCAACAAAAATCAACATGTGGCACCATTTTAGGGGAGATTTCTGGAACCTCATCAGCCAAGGGGGAAGGAATTTTGTTCATGTAATTGTGGTTTAAGGATGTGTTTAAGTGTTTCTTTGATTAAGGTTTTGGTTAGGAGTTTGTAATGTTTAGGCAAGGTAATTGGTTAATTAAGGTGGTTCAAGACTTGATTAGGAGGGTAATCTTACTAGATTAGTAATTTAAAATAATTCTTTTAGTCAAATGAGGTATGGCACAATTCCTTAATTTAAGGAATTGGAGAGAGAAAACATTATTCAAGATTCCATGACTAGGAATCTTGAATTAAAGAATGCAATTAGAGTTTATCTAAGCATCTTAGGTTCTAATTAACCTTAATAAATTATTTTGACTCTAGATTAATTATCGAAATATTAATCTTCGATTAGAGCCTAATATTGCTTAGGTTTGCTTAATTGCGCATTAGGCTTACTGTACACGTTAGGGGTAATGTAATTCTGCTAAACCTGCCCGGGACCTTGGCCTCTGAACTAAACATCAAACATTGCTCATAAACATCATTCTAAACTTCCTGGAAAGTTTGGGCTCAAACAGGCACCTTTACCCGTGTAGACAAAGCAGGGTATTTTGGTCATTTTGAGCCGAAAGTTTAGAAAACGAGTTTCTCCTTGGATATCATCCATAACAGCATAATCCCCTTTAAACATCGAGTTACCCATTCGAGGGTTGCAACTGCCCTGAATTTCGGTAAAAATGACCTTAGGGGCATTTCGGCTATTGTACTCTAACACGTAGAACCCGTTACAATTTGCGAGTTTTAGCATGAATCTTAATGTCATGAATGCATCATACCATATTATGAAATGCATGTCAATGCTTATGCAACATACCACAAGACTTCAATGAATTATCATAAGGAACACAATTCATTTTATAATATTCCTCTTTACTCATTAGATGACTTAACTTTCTTGTTTTCTTTTTATAGGGCCACCCTAATACTCTCCTCTAGAATTCTAGGCTATGAGCTCATACATAACTAGTCATCACTAGTCTACACTTATCCTATAGATAAGCAAATTCCTAACTCCAAAGTGTTGTTAGGGGCATAGGATCACCTTTCATAACCATTAATTCCTGGAATCTAAAGGATTGCCTCTTTGGGTCACTTTCCATAACCATTAATTCATGCAGTTTAAGGATCCCTTTATTGTTTACCCTCATAACCATTAATTCCTAAGTCTTAGGATCATTTCCATGTGTCTTATGTCACCTTTAATCTTAGCATGTCATTTAGATGCAAACATAAGCATATAAACATAACTTATCATTCATCATTTCATGCTCAAAATTTCATAATTTCTAAGTCCACAAATTTGGTGGAAATCCAACAGCATTATGACCTAAAAATTTCCCCAAATTTGCTTCTTGTCATATAACATATCAAATATGTGTCTCAATCAATCATTCATAATCACAACATGCCATAAATCATCATGTAATTGATCACATAAGTACATCACATTCTTTGCATATACATATAAGCATGTTATTATCAATATCTCATTGAAAAGTAAACATGCTCCTACCCAATATGCCGAAAATCAAGGACCAACTTAGTTATGCGTATGTGGTGCTCAAGAGGATATATACTATTATACTATAGATCATTATTTGCATAATCAAATAAACATTACCAAATCAATAGCCATGAATTTCCATTTAAGATAAAAAGAGGCAATTTTGTAAGCTTTAAAAATTTAGGTGATGGCTAGAATGATAAACATGCTATGCAATCTCATTTTAATCTTTATCATTATAAGGTGATGGCTTAGAAATATAAATATGATGTGAGACTTGAAATATAAATATGAGAATGTAAGTTCACTTTTAAGTCTTCAAGGGTTAGATGATAACTTGAAATTAAATATGATATTGCAAGGCTTGGAATTTAAACATGGAATGCAAATCCATTTCCTTATCTTCAAAATATTAAGGTGATAACTTGAAATTTAAATATGATATGCAATACTTAATCAAACATGAAATGCAAATCCATTTCCTTGTCTTCTTGGAATTTAAACATGAAATGCAAATATTTCCTTATCTTTAGATTTATGGTGATAACTTGAAATTTAAATATGATATGCAATTCCATATAATTGTATTCAAGAATTAAGGTGATAACTTGAAATATAAACATGATATGCAAGTCTTGAAATTTAAACATGATATGCAATTCTATATTATTATCTTCAAGAATTAAGGTGATATCTTGAAATCTAAAAAAATTAAATGCAAGCTTGAAATTTAAACATGATATGCAAGAGTTCTAAACATGGATGCAAGTTCATTTTATATCTTGTTAAGCTCAAAACTCAAGACCTTTAGAGAACGAAACTCAATAACCCCAATAATCTTAACAAAGAAAGTGAGCTTTAGAGTCCCTAATACCATGGTTTCAAGAACCTCATTTCTTGGACTCACTATCAAGCTTGTAATGACCAATTTTTAGTATTGTTGTGATGAAATGATTAATTGAAATAATATAAGGATTTTGAAAATTCTAACAGACAGTAATGACCAACAATATAAGGAGCCTATAAAAAAATGAAAATTAATTTAATATTTTAATGAGATATTGAATGAGACCATATAATTGGTATAATGACATAGATAAAATGAGGATAAGGGTAAATAGATATCTTAAACAAGTAAAGTTTCTTTTTCATATTCAATTGGGTCCAAATGATAATAATTGGTACACCCAAATGGTAATAACCAATGTACCAAAACACTAAAATTGGTATAAATAATGGATATTATCATATCTCATATAATTTTTACTTAGGATAATTGAATAAATATAGATATTTCTAATACCGATACAAGGTATTCGATTCGGAATATTTCACTCTTTACTTTCTCTCCAAGCATGTGCTATTATATAAAGGAAAGAAGAAAACAAAATGGCTTTTCTTCGTAGGAATTTTCACGTTGCTTTCTTCTTTCTCTTTACCATCTTCATATTTCACTTCTTGAAACTCCATGAAAGCTTCCAATTCTTGAAGGTTATGCTTAGGAAAACACTTAAGCTAGTTCAAGAAATACTTCCTCTACATCAAACTCAAGCCAAAGCCTTCTTTTTCCCCTTCAAATATGTCCAAACAGGAGCATAAATAGGTGCTGGAAAAGTGGGTTTGAGGCTTGGATTAGAGAAGAAAAAGTTTAACAAATGCTTGGAAGAAATATAGGAAAGATTCCAATCTATTGCTTGTGATTGTTTGACTATTTTTGCTAAATAAACTCTTCATATATGCTTGAAATGTTGTTGTGAAATCTGAAATTTATTCTCAAGATTCATATATAGTTTTTTTTAGTTCAAGAACACTTAGGATTGATTGAATTAATATAAAAGATTTATTAAGCAAATGAAGAGAGTTTTTATTCCTATAAGAAAAGGCTTGAAGCTCACCTAAGATACTTGATTTGTTTTCCTTGAAATTTATAAGAATTCCATCATGAAGAGTTTTACAAGTTTCTAATGACATAAAATCTCACAAAAGATTAGCAGATTTTAGGAAAAATATTCAAACATCTAATAGATTTTATAGAAAATTCTCGTAATAGTTTAGTAGATTTTATGGAAAATCTCAAATGTTTAACTATTTTCTTTCAAAATCTCTAAATACTATAAATTTTGGAGAAAATCTTGTATTCTCCCAGCAAAATCTCATAAAAAGTTCAATAGATTTTATCGATAAATCTCATAAGAATCCAAGAGATTTTTTAATAGAATATTTCATAAGACTTTAGGAGATTTTGAGAAATCTCATAAGAATTTAGAAGATCTAAAGAGAATATCTCATAAGAAATTTAGGAGGTTTTTAAGAGAAAAGTCTCACAGTAATTCAGGAGACTTAAAGAGAAAATCTCATAAGAGTTAAGGAGATTTCAAGAAAATCTCAAAGCAAGAGTATGAGATAGAGAACTATTAGAGAAGATTTACTTGACAATCCTAAGATTTCCTGCACAAATATTAAAGATCTTTATGAAGCAAGAAAACGTAAGAGAATAAGCTTTATTTAATATTAATTCTTAATGGTAAGCTCATGAATTCATGGGTAGTAGTAGACGTACTACGCCCTTGGAACTATATTAGGTTGCAATCGCGACGGCATTATATCGTTATGAGAAAGAGATGTACTGAGAAAGAATAGCAAGGCTATTAAGATGAGATAGTAGATGTACTCCATCTAGTGAACTATATCAAGTTTTAACGTGACGGTTACATCGTTAATAGTACGATCCAGAGAAGTATATCAGAAGAATCCTATGAGTTCTGCCATTAAGTTTAAAGTTTACTCACAAAATTAAGTCACAAGAAACAACATACTAACTATTAAACCTTTATGTAAACAACCAGAATTGAGCAATTATCTTACAAATCCTTTGATCTTTTATTCTCAAGCATAAGTGTACTCATAATACTATGTTAACCAAGAAAGTGGATAAGCAAGCTAGATATTTCAAAAGAAATTGAAGATATCTTAATTATTTTAATATTATGTCAGATATCACTGTATAGTAGACTAGTATTTTTCCTATCTGGAATCTTTGATTCTCATTCATGTTGTTACTATATTTTTACATAGATTGCTATGATGGTGATTATTTTGTGAAGATTCTCTAACTTGGTACTGGCATCATTCTGAAGGTTTAATGAACGATAATAGAGAATTTAGTCAGTATTTTTATTTTCTTTTAATAAGTTTTTAAGTAGTACCTACCTAGACTAGAAAGTTTGTAACACCCTAATATTTAACCCAACACGCCTAGGACGTATTAAGATTAATTATTAGTTATTACTTCCCTTTAAAACATCTTTTGTAAAATTACTTAGTGGAAATTACGGGTAAATTTTTTTAAAAAAAATATATAAATCAAAATGCTAGTCATCGCGTACAACATA